>JADDOH010008168.1:0-76967 GCA_016648135.1 Agrypnia vestita
TTATTTAAAATACGTGTGAAATGAACAGCTTTTGTAATAGTTAATATTAAATTTATGAAGCGATTTCATATTTCTATGAAATAATGACAAACACTTATGCTTTTTTTATTTCATTCAATAAAAATGAGATTAAGCATTCGTTTATATCATTTCATCTATGCCGATTTTTATAACTTAACAATGATTATAGTAAAAAAATCTCATTGTGAATTATTCAGTAATATTATAAAAACTTATAATCTATATATGTTTTTTAGACGTTTGAATAATTTGAAAGAATGAATTTTTTAGTATAAATGTATTGATACAATATATTAATGCTGAAATAAGTATAATTGTATCTATAAAAGTGACATACATCTCATAAATTATTGTTTCTATAATGTTTTTCTATACTAAAACGTTGAGTTTTTTATCCACACTCAAAAAACGTTGAGATTTTATCCACACTCAAAAGTATTCGAAATCATATTTATTCAGCGTGATTAAACTATTGACTTATTCTTAATTAAATAATAATAACAAATTCTAAAATATATTCACAATTTAAGAGTCACTTTTCAATCATTTTATATATTTATTATTATATAAATAGTATATTATTTATTAGTATTTCAATTATATTACAATTTCATTACACACCACAATAAGACTGAATACAAGTAAAAATATTTATTAAACTTTTCAGAGAAAATTCGCCCTTGATATTACTTATACATAATGTAAAATAATTAAAAAATTCACATTACTTTTAACTACATGGTATTCGTAACTAGAGCCAAGAATTTCATTCCAGATTCATATTTGCAGGTACATAAGTACTTAATTACTTGCACCGTGTGTGATACTTCATGCACTACATAAATTATGCACAAAATAAAATTATTTACCTTTTAAATCTATAAAGTAATTACTTAATTAAATTATTTCATATTAATTACCATATTACTCATATTAATAAAAATAAAACACTTCGTTTAAAATAACGATTTATTGAACAAACAACATGTTTCGGCGCCAGGACTCCATTAATCAGTCCCCAATACAATATATACTAAAACTCAAATTGGAAGTATGGACATTAACAAAAAAATAATATATGGTAGTTGAATAACTTCTTAGGAATTAATGTGAAAATAATTTTCAATGGTAACATTTTTCAAAATGAATTTGATTATTTTCTAACTTGTACCTAATTGTAATCCCATGTTTTTTTACGCAACTGAAAACCCTTTTTAATTTCAAAGAAATGATGTGTTTCTAAAAACTGAATAGAAAATTCAAAATAGATGTATAAAATTAAATATAATAACAATATTTTGAAAAGTTTTTTGCTTAAAATTCAATTTTTAAAATATATACCTATCTCTCATTACCTACTGTTAAATCTATGTTTACTATTTCATGAGCAAGACTATAAATGTCTCTAGCATGGTCCCTTCAAACATACGAAAGGTTTACAGATATAGAACATATATACAACATTAAAAAAAATTGATAATATGTGGATATCCTTGCGTACGATGGAATTGGTGAACGTTGCATTGTGTAGATATAGAGTGATCACCGAAACCAGCCCATACAGGTCGTAAGCTCTAGGCCATCCTATAAAATATAAACATTTCTCATATATATAGCTTCGTCTCTGTGAGACTTATAATATACTAATTTAACTTTAATTAATCTTAATTAAATATTATAAATAAACAAATCCTTCTTGCAAATAGTTGCCATTTAAATGTATTTTTACATTACTTCCTAATTATTTATTCAATTCTTCTAAATTTATTTTAGTTTTTATAATGTCTACAGCCACATTCAATTTAATTTTAATTATACGTTATATACTGATTAGAGGACATGTGCCTCGAAACATGTTGATCATTTAATAAATAGTATTTTCTTTTAATTAGTACAAATGTAAGTAATGTTACAATTCTTGTTATTGAAGTTGGCATACGATTAAATTATTCATTATATAACAAAAATGATACAAATTTTCATTGATAAGGCAATTCTAAGAATTTAAAAATCAACTAATTTTTACAAAAAATTATAATTTTATTATTTTTTTTATATTTGTAGTGTTGCTGTTGGCATTAGGTACACACTGACTTCTGTATATCCGCTGTTTCCAAGTCAACAATTTTAGAAAACTGCGAACATTAGTATAAAATGACTATCCAAAGTTTGCAAAGTGCAGCCAAATGTAAAGTGATAACCCCTCTCAAACATTCGGCCATCCAGTATGAGTGAACCCAAAGGGTTGATGGACACAAACACGCGCGCACACATGACTGTATAGAGGGGCCTTCGCTGGTGTTGGGGCGATATGGGGGTGTCTCACTGCGCATTTTTTCTCTCGGCCCTCATATTCCTGGTTACTGCAGATGGTGAGAATTGTTTTAATATTAAATTTTTTAGTAGTTTTGAAATACTTTGTTTTATATTGTTAACATTCAATTATAAAAAAATAAAACTTTCATCTATTCTGGCATTTGTTGACCGAAAAAGATGTGATTTTTTATTAAGTTTGTGATATTTATAAATTTTCATTTATTTTTTATCACACCTTTAAAGGATGTTTGTATGAATTTTGGCGGTCTTTTCGTTCTGAATCATTATAATCTGTTAACTGTTATTAGTTTTTTTTATATAAAATGTGCTTAAGAATATTATTATATAATTATAAAAAAACATATACAGGGTATCTCACAAAAATTTTAAAGGTGAATTTCTGCTTTGATATTGAGTCGAAAATTTTCAAGCAACCATGAACTAACATCAATAGTTATGGAGATACGCAATATCAAAGATTGCATTTTTTTTTCAATATCTCCGACTTTTTTTTTAAAAAAGTTTAACTATCATTACAGTAACTTATATCGATTACGAAAAATTTGTTTCAATACAACTCAAATGAAATTATTAAAACCATGTAAAAAAAATATATATTTTCGATTTTTGCAAGGTTTTTATCATTTTATTGGATTTCTATTTAATCGAATTTTTTTTATAATCGATTTACATTACTGTAATGATAGTGTACATTTCCGCCATAAATAATAAATATTGAAAAAAACATTCAAATTTTGATATTGCTTATCTCCATAACTATTGATATTAGGCCATGATTGCTTGAAAATTTTCGACTCACTATCAAGGCAGGAATCCACCTGTAAGGTTTTTGCTACTTGCTTTGAGACACCGTATAGATATAAAAATTGTAACTTAAGATGATATTGCAATATATCAAACAGCGTTTATAAGGGTGGCCACGTTTGAGGTTACAACAGGTGGGATTATTCTTGTTATTCAAATATTTTATACAGTCTAGCTCACCTGCGAGGCATAAAACCTAATCGGTGTCCTCTTTAGTACCATGAAAAATAAATGTACCTTTTCTTGATGCCATATCAAGTGCGGGACGCGCGGTCAATTAATATCTTCCGAGGCCAATGTTAAAAAATGTGTACTTAATGAACTATGAATTGGTTGATGGATAATTAGATGTAGGTATACAAAAAACATCCAACCCACAAAATGCTATAAATGAGTTATGTACGGGTTGGAACGGCTCAGTGAAGGAGACCCACCACATATCCTGGGCCGTGTTATGCGCGGAGCATCCATATCAACCCAGCACATTCGCCACCTAATTGGCATTATTTTAATGCTTAACACAGCCTCAGTATTTTAAAAAATGTACGCAATTATATTTTAACAAAGGCAATAAACACAGATTAGTAAAAACAATGAAATAAGCATAGTTAAGATACATATATAAATACAAGTCATTGGTAGAAGACATTGAACAACGCATTAGCGTAAATAAAAAAATACAAAAAAAGAACAGCATATTATAATGGAATAAAAATAATGATAAAACATGGTAAGTCAGAAACATTGTGCAAGAATATAAGGATATTGATATATATGTATGAAATATCAATTCCAACAAATTTAAGAATGTATATGCATGTGCACACAGGACGATATTTTTATGTGCTGAAAACATCCAAGCTCTAAGTGATATATAGTTATGTATTTTAATATTTTCCTTACCTAAATCACGGTTAAATAAATTATTAAACTAAAAATGTGGATTGACGGTTTTCTGTGGCTTTAATAGTACAAATCTTTGGTAAACAAAAATATTGGTTTAAAACATCCATGCATTATGCAACATTTAATTCTAATGTAAGTACAAGATAATAATTTTGTAGAAAACATCTTAAGGGGTTGATCGTTTTCTACGCCTTAGATAAGACTTTCTTCTTCATACTTTATGAAATTTGTATAACATGGAACCCACATAAAAAAAATATGTTCAGTTTTTCGGACACTTTGTGGAAAGAATCCAATCCGTAAAACGCATCATTTCTTGGTAGATAAAAGTTTTTTCCAATAATAGCATTAAAAAAATATCTACAATGAGCCCGATGCATAAAAATATGCAATAATGAAATAAATATCCACGTATAAGGCTTTTTTAAGTTCAAATTTTTAAAAGCCATTTTCTCAGATCCATGTTTTTTGGATTGATCAATCCAATTATCCTTCGTTTTTTTTATTGACGTTTAAAATAACGTCATAAAATAGTTCTTAAATAGAATTAGTTAATTGAAATTTGCATCGAAAGCCAAACAAAAAAAGGTCACATTTGGCTGCACCATATCGAAAAAGGGTGGAAAGATCTCAATGATCTTTTATATAAAGGAACGATTAGCGAAAGGGATTGCAGAAAGTGGTTTGTCCGCCTCAAAGCTAGTGACATCATCTTCGTCGAAAGGAAAGCGACAATCTTCTAATTTTGATAACCAGGCCCTCCCAACAGCTGTGGAAGAGGAGTTGCACTGAATACCGAATGATTATTGTACATAATATGTTTTGGGTTTGTTTTCGTTGTTGGTGGTGGTGACAGCAAATCATGCAATTTTATCTTTTAAAGTAAACTAATCTGCCATTATTTTTGTTATCAATTGTTGTGTTTATTACGATTTTATCAATGACTTCACGCAAAAATGTCACGGTATAACACAGATTTACATTTAGAAGAATTTTCAAATAATTTGTTATTATATGTATCTTTTAAAATAAAAGTTAAATATTGATAAATATGGACATATCATTCAGATTCATTCACAAAACACCAAAATAAATAGACTACTAACTTTAATTCTCTGTCTACAATTTGGCTGTTGCTATAAATATGGTGCCAACACGTTCACTTTAAAGAATTATAGTTATTATTACGGTCGTTGGATATATATATATATATATATATATATATATATATATATATTTTGTTAAATAAAATGGATATTTAATACGAACCGCATACTTCAATGAGAAGCAAATCCCAACGTTTCGCTGAAGTCTTACCCAGCGTCATCAGGAGAGCGTCCTATAGCGGCGGAGGTATAGGCCGAACTCACCATTCAGCAGAGAGTTTGTCCTACACCTCCGCTTTGATAGGACGCTCTCCTGATGACGCTGAATAAAGTTTCAGCGAAACGTCTAGATTTGCTTCTCAGTGTTCATACGGTTCATATAAAATATCCGTTTTATTAAACGCGTAAATACTTTCGCCTTCTTTAAAAAAAAATTTTTTTTAAGAGCTTGTAAATTACAAATAGAGCTTGTAAAATTTGAAACAATTATGAAATGGTCAAACAAGAGACTCCGTTTTATTCAAAAACAAATATTTTAACTTTTAAACATCCCCGAGGGGGACATTCCTCCACTGTTACCCATTCTTCTCTCCTAAAGAACCAGTTTTGTTCATTTCTGTACATATGTATTTTATACTCTGTGGTCCTATTCAACAAACCTCTATCTTTATCCGACGGTTTTATTCACTTTGAATTCAATGAACAAATTCAAAAGCAATTTAATTGTTTTGTATAGGAATCGCTCTAAATTAGCCAAAACAATTTTTTTTATTAACGGAAATATTACACATTTGATGGGTTCGGAAGACCTGTATGCTACCGAAGGGTTGAAACGGTATTTTATGGGTTCAAATGTCACTGAATTGAGCCACGTGATGTACCAGCTTTACCCTGAGGGTTGAAAAATTGCTAACGACAACAATTTTCATTGATCTAGCGCAGGCATATCTCTTTTTATGGCGCTTAGCTTTTCACCGCTTCGCTTAAACGGCGCATTGGCAATTTTGATTCAATAATATTTTTTACAGTGGCGTTGCTCCTACGGCGTGGTGTAGATGTTGCGGCACACATCACGTGACTCTATTGAAGTTGCGCGTTGATTTAAGGCAATTATTTGGTTTCTTTATAATTTTTTCATGGGACGTGTCTATGGAAGGCAAATGAAAACGCTTAAACAATTGAACTTTTATTTACTAAGCGAAAGGTCACTGGACACGGGCTTAATTTATCAAAGCGCCGTTCTTAAATTTATTGTTATTTAATTTTGCTAGAACTTTCCACACATTTACTTTTACTCTGTTTTTTCATCGCACTATTTCACGTTGTTTTTATCGCTTAGATCACTTTCTAGTAAACTCCATTTAATATTTGCATGCAGAAAAACTTCTTGCCCCGGTAGGAACTTCTTTTATTCACTGTCGCTGGAATATACGCTGGTTGTGTTTCTAAAATCGACTTGAATGACTGATCCCCGTCGCGTGACGCCCTTGCATTTGTAAGTAAATTTCTTCAAGACGTTTCGAAAGACTTGGGCAACATTTTAGATGATTCCAAAGTGTTACATAGTGCGTCTCAGAATATGATGGAATGTTCAATCATGTTGTTGCCATCGAGAAGCTCTGACTGCGAACAACCACTTTCGGTTTTTAATTCAGTTTCTTTACTTGCTGAGTTTGCACAAAATTTATTTAAATTTTAGCTTTTCAAAATTTAGCAAATTTAAATTAATTTTTCTATAATAACGTTGATTTTTTAGACCTTTGCACATAATAAATTATGGTTAAAATATATAATGTTTCTAGACTTTTATATGCCCTGTCAAGTGAAAAATGTTCTGATTCATTGGTAAGCATTGTTGAAATAAGAGCTATCAGAATTCGACCAACTTCGATTTTAATTATTCCATAACGACTTATACATAGCTCGATGCCGCGCACCGGTCTAATCCAACTTAAACTGCGATCAGCGAGACACATACGAAGGAACGAGTTGTTCAAGGATAAATTCACAAATAAAATGTATCATTTATCAAATTATTTTACTTGAAACCCATAGCGACAAATAGGTAACACTGATTTATTTATTTAAAATTAAAATTTTATTATTTGCATTAAGTTGTCACTGCATAAAACTCAAGAACAATGTACTTCTTACAAAAAAAAATTAATTTTCCAATGAAAAGGACATTTGTATCATCATAAAAAATTATTATTTTCTATGTAATAATGTCCGTGATTAATGTACCAACGTTTTTCTCAAACGCTACCAAGACTTTGTATGCTAGGTGTTGTTTTCACAGCTTTCGCGGTCGAAGCAACGCTCAAGACACCAACGCTACCTTATGACACCCATAACATGCTTACACAATCACAATACGATTTCGAGATAATTTTATTTGTTGCGGAAGAAAAATTGTAATTAACATGTTGTGAAAAACTGAAGCAAATTAATTATAAATAATAGATCAT
The DNA here is from genome assembly GCA_016648135.1 of Agrypnia vestita. Taxonomy (NCBI): domain Eukaryota; kingdom Metazoa; phylum Arthropoda; class Insecta; order Trichoptera; family Phryganeidae; genus Agrypnia; species Agrypnia vestita. Next base: position 7,643 of record JADDOH010008168.1, read on the forward strand.
TTAGATGAACAGAAACAATTAATTCATTCATATAATAATTTGTGTTAACGTACAAACTATTTTGTTTGTATTTTAGATTGATTTCGCTATATTTTTGTTGTTATGGCGATTAAATAATAACTTATATAATTCTGAAATTCAAACATAAAAATTCATTTTTGACTAGTATACAGGATGCCTCTAAGCTAGTAGCAAAATAGGTGGATTCCTGCATTGGTAATGAGTCGAAAATATTCAAGCTAAAATGACCTAATGTCAATATTTACGGATATATGCAATATCAAAATTTGCATTTTTATTCGTACCCGATAAAAACCTTGCAAAAATTGATAATAGAAATTTTCACAAGATCTTTATCATTTTGTTTGAGTTGTATTAAAGCAAATGAATTTTTCATAATCGATATAAATTACTATAGGGAAAGTTTAATTTTTTTTTAAATAATTTAGGAATATTGAAAAAAAATGCAAAGTTTGGTATTGACGTTTTTGGTCACGCTTGAACACTTTCGACTCATAACCAAGGCAGGCATCCACTTGTATAGTTTTAGCTACTAGCTATATGATACTCTGTATAATAATGCAATAGTTTTACCCCGGATATTCCGTTTTGAGTTTATTTCATTATACCCTTTCGTAGATTTTTAAACGGCTTTACACCCCTGTGAAAAATCATGTACGCCTTCGGTTAGGTAACCATCAGTGTATTTTTCTAGAAGTTAAATCCATGAAATGGGATTTTGTTTGCAGAGCACAGTACCAAATCAAATGGAAAGCTTCGGAATGGTCTAATACGACAGCTCGAACAGTTCTCCGAAGCGCTGGAAGCACATGAGCTGATCACCGCAAGAACGATCTCGACAAAATCCATACTGACGCTGTCTGTTCGGCGAAGGTACTCTCGGCTAGAAGAGCAACTTGTTGTTTATTACACGTTCCAATACATTTCAAATGAAAATTGCTGCACAAGGATGGTAGTTGGAATGATTGCAGCAGACACATACATTATATAAGCGGGCCGTACGAGAAGTTAATCGAATTCTTCCCGTGTTTGCTTTTTATTTTTACCCTTCTTAACGTAGAGTTTTGTAACGGCTCGTGGCTGCGAGAGGCAAATGAAAACACTGGAAATTAATTATCGATTTATTAATTCTATTAAATAAATTCATCATGTCACTGGACACGAATTAAATTAAAGCACTTTTAAAATTAATGTAAATTATTTTTGTTTAAACCACTTATTTATTGAAAAAAATCAACATGTTTCGAAGCCAATGGCTTCTTCGTCAGGAAAACAAAAATAATATTTAAAAATCGAAGTATAGATCAAAAGATTTTTAAATATTATTTTTGTTTTCCTGACGAAGAAGCCATTGGCTTCGAAACATGTTGATTTTTTCCAATAAATAAGTGGTTTAAACAAATTTAATTTATATTAATTATAATTATGTTACCACAAAATAAATTTGCTACATTTGAAGAAGAAGTTAAAGCACTATTAACTAGAATATTCTATGCAATTCTCCACGTAAATTCTTTACCCGATATCGATCGCTTCGATTAATCTGTTATCGCTGGGTATCACACATGCGTTGGTTACACTATTTTCACTATTGGTTTTATCGCTGGCTAATGTAACGCCGGTAAACGTCAAAATAAACGCGTTCCGCCCCGACACTAATACGAAACACGTTGATTTTTTAAACCTACGAGATAATTCTATACATTTCTAGCGTTTGCGAGAATGTTCCCATCGATTTCAGACTGTTTGAGACGTTTCCCGAATGTTTTAAATAATTCTTGAGTATTTTAGGGCCTCTTAGAGTGTTATGGAATGTTTGATCTTATTTTTGTCTATAGAGGCTCTGACAGTGCGTAATTATCCCGTTGCAATATGTTTATTCATTTAATTTTTTTTTTGTTAATATACAAAGGTGTTTTTTTTTCTCAAGTACATAAAAAATAAAAATCAACCAAATCATTTTAAGATAACAATAAAAAATTATTTAAACACAAATTGAGAATGCAAAAACAAAATGGTTAAGATAATCGTCTGGCAATAAGAGCGAAATTCAGCACTTTTTCTCACAGCTTCTCTTGGATTTTGAATCACATGTTTGTATCAGACGATTATTTCATGAGGTTTCATGTAATTTAAATACATGTGTATTTCAAAAAATACAGTAATAAAATTATTGAATCAGTTTTTAAATTAACAAACAAACGATATTTTAGAAGTGAAGAAAACTGCATAACTTTGCGATCTCTACATTATCTGTACTTTTGACAAGTATTTTTTTTTCAATAATATAACAAAGGTAACGATTTTCTTTAATTTCTTTAAATTATTTTAAAATCTGTATTTAAGTTTTCCTACAACATACAGGGTGTCCCGTATCTCGACGTCAAGTCGAAATCGGGTGATTTGCCAAGTCATAATAGTTATCAGAAAACAGTCAGTTAAAACTGGGAAAAGAACTGGCAAAAACTGACATTTTCTTCTGCTGAAGCAAGAAGCCAAAATTCATAGCCAACTGCTTCAAGCTGAAGCAGTTGGCTATGAATTTTGGACAAAAATTGACAAAAGCATTATTCAGGAGTACATAATAATAAAAAAAAGTGAAGAAAAATAAAGATTTGTAGCAAAAGGAGTGAAAAGACCGTCACGGGGTGTAGATTTTTTTGATTTTTTTTAATGCTTAAATTTCTAAAACACATGACCTATTTAAGATACATCGTATTAATCAATCAATCGAAATCAAGAATTTTGAATAAGCATTCTTATTTTTTTTTTATTATATGCAGAACAAATTAAAACAAAATTGTCACATATCAATAAATACAACTTAGGAATCAGTTCTAGATTAGCAAGTTTTTATACGATACAGTTTTTATGATAAATAAATAATATCTCAATTGTTTATTATTATCAAAATTTTCCAGGCTATTTCTTAGGCATTTTTGTAACATATTTTACAGAAACTTGATAAATAAGCATTTTTTATGTAAAAAAAATAGTCACCCACATAACAACTGCGAATCTCCAATAGAACAATAATTTTAAAAATAAAAACATCAAAACAAATTCCGACAGCATTGAATAAACAAATTTCACTTTTAATAAATTATTACTTTCAATTTTATAGTCCCTGGCATTGCACACCCTGTATATTGCATTACTTCTTCCTATACCAGATATGTTTTATTGTATATATGCACCACTGCACCACGTTAACTGTCGTTTTATACTGCGTCATATAAACAGAACTTTATTGATTTTGACAATTCGCGGGAAATGACGGGCGAATAAACAATTTGATTATTATCTGTGTAATGCTTTAATAGCGTAATTTCTTATTTATATAATGCATGATTGATATCGTTCATGCTTAGGAAATGAGTTTGCACTATTCGCTTTCGGTCTTTCGCGCATCCGTTTTTCGACTGCGACGTTTGCGTTTGAGACGCATTTTTGAATTTTGCAGTAGTTTTAACCCGGCGTCAACCACATGAAAATAATTATGCGGACGATGACACCGGGTCATAATTACCCGGATTTTATCAGTAAATTTTTTCTACCTTAAAGTTAACTGCTTTATTTTAATATATTTTTTCTGTGGTGGATATAACAGTGGATTTGACAGGATAAGAATGCAAGCTCTTACTTTTCTGGATGCTGGTTCTGTCCACCATGCAACATGCGGCGAAGTGCTTCCTTATTGGGATGGATAACACTTGGGATTATTTGTGTTGATCAAGTTTTATGCGGTTTATAAATAAATAGATATTACAGATATTCTGAAGTAGTAGGTTATGTTTCTTAGTGGTGGTAAGGAATACATACAGAAGGTTTCTAATCTATTAAGTAATCGATGCGGTGTTATTCGAACTCAGTACAGATCTATGCTTGCATATATAGGTAATTTTCAAAAAAAAATTACTATTAGGTAAAGAAGTTACGAAGACAGACAGACAGATGGATGGACAGACAGACGGATGGATGGAATTTGGATTGTCATTACAATAGAGATGTTAGAAACGCTGCAGATTGGAACATAATATTTTGATGGATTGTTTTGTCTTATCATCGCCAAGAGCGTAATAAAAGAGAATAGGTGAAATATTGCCCGAATTGCAAAAATAAATTTAAAATGGGCAAACAACAATGGAACATAATTATTATCCATTGAGTGGGAATTGCAAATAACATATTTACATGAAATTCTACAGTAATGCACAAAATCCGTAAAGTGACAAACAAAAGTATTTAAAAGAGATATAAACTAAACACGTAGTATAACAAACGCAACAATTTAGCCAACAATAGTCGATAAAAGTTGACAATAACATATATGACAATTAAGGTAGAAATAAAAGCAATAAATTAGATAACGAACATCTGACACGTATAAACAAAATGTGACATATGGCGTTATATATGATAAGAATAAGCATTAACATAATAACACAATATGTAGACATACCACTCTGGAGCCAGTTTTATAAAAAAAAGAAAACAGTTTTTTAATAACATCTCAAAATGTTAATAAATGTTTCATTAAAAAACACGACAATAATTCTGGGAAGATCTATTATTTGCATAGTGTTTGTGACTCCAGCCCCAAAGTGTACACACGTATTTGTATATTCATAAACACTTGTATAATTATACGACGCATGAAATATTCATCAAAATATACAAACTTGTTTGGAACTAATCAAAAGCGAACCGGCGCTGCGACACAAAGCAAACAGTTATATTTCGGGCCATATATTTCAGTTAATGCGAAACACGCCGAGCTTTCGGGAACTCGGAGTCGCATTCAGCCTGTGCAAAAGCTAACTAAGAATTCTACCAAATTCGTATGATGTATGTAACTCTGTAATGTAGATTCATGTACTGATACACGTACCCCAAGCAGATACATGTACTGCCTCAAGTACATGTGTCTGCTTGAAGTATATACATAAAACTATCCGCGCGCCTGGGTATATATCACTATTGAAAAACAAACTCCATCCAGTGATGGATTAGTGCTATCTTAAGATTAAGCTTAACTTATTATTAAGATAAGCTTAAATTTTAGGTTATGCATAGTATGCGTGGATGGTATATCAGCAACACTAAAACGTGTAGTACCAGCGTAGGGTTTGTCTGTATGACGCGGTCAAAGCCGCAGAAATAAAAATAAAAATTATGTTACTAGTACAAAAAAAACATTATAGAACCTGGTTAGGTTCTACAATGTTACTACAAGGTTAGAAATTGTCCTAGATACAGAGACGTTTTTGAAGTTATTTTTATTTATTTATTTATATTTATATTTATTTATTTCGTATGAATTAATCTATATAAATGAAGGTAGTTGCTTTACTAGATAAGGCCTGTTCTGAAGCAACTACCTGTAAAGTTTTTTTTTTAAGTTTAGAGTATTAGAAATAAAATTTTAAATAATGCACACAAACACAAGAAAGATTACATATTAGAAATATCCTTTTAAACATTGTACATTAGGAATAAAAATAAGATAATTTAACTTGATAAAGAAAAATACTTGGCCTTTTCGCTAAAAGAAATAGAGAATTTCCCCATATCAGACAAAATTACATTTATAAATCTTACATGCAACCGTGACATAATCGATAAAATGATAGAAACAAGATATCCTCGGCTGACAATCAATGAAAACCTACATTATTACAATAAAACTATCCCTAACTCCGTGAAAAACACGGGACATAATAATAATTAATAATTGCTCTTGCGTGTAACATGAGCTGCACGCCTCGGGCACCCGGGCCTCATTAGCAGCTACTCATCATCAGGGTTGTTGTTGTAATTCTAGTCTAATTCCAGCGTGTTGCAGATTGACATTCAAAATGAGAACAGTTATTATCATCTATCTTATCTACATATGTTATGGACTATCTTATGGTTGATAGGCTGTCCACAAAATAAAATAAATAAAAATAAAATAAACTTTTCTTTCATTTTATTTAATTTTATGATTTTGTTTCACGCGGCAGTGTCGACATAAGTTGCTGTAATGATAGTCAAACGTTTTACAAAAAATAAGTCTGAAATATTTTAAAAAAATGCAAACTTTGATATTCCATTACTCCATAACAACTATTTTTAGATCACGGCAGCTTGAGCATTTACAACTCATAATCCAGGCAGAAATATAGCCCTGTGCGCTATTTAATGTTTTTCAAAAATCCTGTTTAATTTAAAAATAAAAATGTATAAAATGTTTTACAAAAAAATTCTTTATTAAGGAAAATGTTTGTCTCGATTCATTATAATATGAAAAATAATTTAAAGAAAAATGAAAGTTTTATAAGTATAAAAAATTATTATGATAGGAATATTTAGAGATAATTATTTTATTTTATGTTATGATACCACTTTTTAATAAATTGATATTTATTTATTTTGTACTTACAAAATTCTCTAAATAAAAATTAAATTTGTGGCTTGTATCACTATTTAATTTATTACAAAGAAGTGAAATTTATAGAGAAGCCAATTCATTAAATGAGTCAAGATAGTTTATGCATTCGTTACTGGAGTCTAATAATAACCACGTATGGTTTCCTCATTCATTCAATTTTGTTTTTTACTAAGCTCTTGATATGGACCACAATTTTTCATTCGAGACGAAGATGCTGGTAAAGTTCAAAAGTCACCACTAGGCTTGCCAGGGAGGCACTCAAGATCAAACACCCGGTGTACATCAAAAGGGATTTCGATCTCAAATTAAAACCTCATGGTATTCGACGCTTCAAGAACCAGTCAAGCCGCGGATCTCGCAAAAATAATGATCCGGCAATAAATAGCACACGCACACAATACGAGGCAACTCCTGACAATAGCTGTCTCCGACACGGTATTGCCGCTAAGTACGTAAACACAGACACGGCCTGCTTTCGACACGGTATTGCCAGCCAGTAGTTTACCACAACAAATAATCAGGACTGTAGTGAGATACGAAACGTCGACCAGATTATATGCACTCACTCGCAGAACATCTCTGAAAAGCATGAAATTTCATTCAGTCATGTACTTTTATTTTCTCTGAAGTATAGTTATTTTGTATATTGTAACGAGATGCTAATAATAATCCACGCACTGTCCGAACCTCTGGTAATATGTCACTTGGAACAACACTATGGAAAGATCAAGAAGGGCATATAACAATCCAGGGTAATATCTAACCTTCAGGAAATATTCATTAAATATACATTCTTCTACAGATATCTAGAAACGCCTGGAACAATAAGAAGTGACGAGGATCATCTGCTAAATACTAGAATAATGTAGAAAGTACGAAAATACTAGCATACGGAACCATTCCGTGGCGGAAGTTCAGCTGTCGTGTTTGACAGTCGTGAATTGCGAAGCGACAGATATCGAGCGAAATAATCGAGCGAAGTACCTAATTGGCATTGAAAATAAACCATAAATATTATTTGGAAATATTCTAGTGAATGTTAAATAAGTGTTACCCAGCGATAAAAAAAATGTTCATTTACTCGTGATATATTGCGAAACAGTGTATTTAAAAGGATAGCGTAATGTTTCATTATTAAGTGACGTTATACAATGAAAAGTTATAAAACCATTAATTAATTAATCGCCAATTAATTTTAATGTATTTTCATTCATTCCTCCCTAGTCACAACACGCGACCTTATTTTAGTTGTAATAAAATTCTAAGTAATATAGTAACGGGAACTTTACTAGGAGTATATATTGTAAAGAGAGAACTTTAAAGAGTACTTTTCTATTGACCTTTCTTAAGTTGGGCTAGTTATTTATTATTCACTTACGAGTTAGTACTCCTAAGTACATACTTGAAAGTTTGCCTTTGCAATCAAGAAGGATAATTTAGAAATTTCTGTTTCAATTCTAAGAAGATTAAATACGTTTTTAATAGGAATAATAATAAAATTAAATTATGGAGCATTTTTATAAAGGCACTAAGCGAATATTTAGCGTTTTTAATTTTTAGCTATGCGTAACCACAATCTACACCGCAAATACTTTATAAAGAAAAAAGTTTAAAGATCACTGCATAGTATTTCTACACAGAAATCGTTATAATCGTAGAACAATGACGCATGTGATTTTTCTCAAGTTTGAGGTTTAACATAAAGACACTTTATGTCATAGCTCGATAACTACAAAAGATTTTCCTTTGAAACTTGAATTAGTTATTTGAAGTGGATACCTTTAAAACCTCAAATATAGTCAACACAGTACAACGACGTTTCTACATATGCTGCATTGTTCTACGATCGCAAATCAGAACCGTCGTTATACCAACTTCGTATAACGACGGTTAAATTAATGAGAAAAAAACTAACCCATAAAATCCAAGTTTATATTATACTCCCTTTCTTTGTAAAATATAACAACAATTGAAGACGAATAAAAACATATAACATAACATTAAACTTACAGGAATTTAATATATTTCTAAAATGTCAGATATTTTGAGCTTTGATATGGCACTTCATGCTTTGAAGATTAAATTCTAAAAACATTTGTCAGTCAATTTAATCAAGATTTTTATATATTTGTGAATTTTGCTGTCATCTGTGAACCAATTGTCATTAATTTTCGAAATTCATAGTGAAGTACCTATTACACATACCGACGGAGTAATTCAAGTTTTAAATATTCCGTGACGTCGTCAGGCCGCTGTTGGTAGTAATCAAACATTTGTATGGTTTCCAATTTTAAAAAATCAATTTAATTTTCTAAAAATCCAAAATTATACAATAATTATTATTTTTTCTTAACGAAAATTTGACAGATCTTCTTGATCGTCGCCACGAGTCTGCTTGCTAAGTTTTAGCTCGATTGGATCACGGGAAAAGGGTTTAAAACGATCCAAAGTTTTTTCGTCAAGAAAACAAGCAAGCAGACGCCACAAGTTAAATGAAAGGAAGTAAAAATACACTTTTTATATACTATTAGATGGCTTCTTTTTTTCACTTTTTAACGATCCAAAAAAGTCAATACGGAATTTTTTGCACATCCGTCATTGTTCTACGATCATGAAATAATAGATAAAAGCTGCCTTCAAAAGCATAGCTATGTAGGAACAGAGCAAAGCCATATATATTGTAGTAAAAAAAACCAGAGAAAAAAAAAAGATTTTGGTTTTTGAACGCCTCTGTAAAGGGTGTGCGTCTGAAAGGGGTATCAAAATGACGAGGGGAAGTCCATGTGAAAATTGCATTTTTCCTCAAGCAAAGCATAAATAAACCGCGGAATCCAGGCACTTCCGTGCCGCGATGCACGTGACACGGCCCGCGCGGGCGGCTCGTGGTGTTCCGTGTTCGGGACCTATTTATTTCGTCACGATCGAGTAAGAACTTTACATCGGACATAAACAAGCCAAGTCACCGCTTCACGACACGCCACGAGAACTTCATAATTGGAGATGCGCGTCACAAATTTCTGTTCCAGCCCGTAACGATCACTTCGATATGACATGCAAATATACGGTGTCATCGGGAGAGACTTGTCTTCAGCGCTTGTTGCAAGATGACAATTACCTTCTTTATTTCTGCGAGATGACAATTACCTTCTTTAATTCTGTGAGAATTGCACTGGCTTCATCTTTATGAGAGAGTAGAGTTCAAACCTTCATTATTTCTGCGAGATGACAATTACCTTCTTTAATTCTGTGAGAATTGCACTGGCTTCTTCTTTATGAGAGAGTAGAGTTCAATACTTCATTATTTCTGCGAGATGACAATTACCTTCTTAATTCTGTGAGAATTACAATGGTTTCGTTTTTATGAGAGAGTAGAGTTCAAACTGTGTTGGTTGATATACAAGGCAACTCGTAACATGGCGCCTCTGTATCTTCAGGAACTCTGTATTCCAGACAACGTAAATGGGAGACGTCAACTCTTAGGTCAGCGTCTACTTCAGCGGTGGCCAGGATTGTGGAACCGGCAAGTTAGTTCTAGAAAACTAGATTCAGCGAACGGGCATTTGCGGTGGCGGGCCCCAAAGCGTGGAACTCTTTGCCCTCCCTGATAAGAAACACGGATTCAGAGACTTTATTTAAGAAAAGACTTAAAACGCACTTGTTTACAAAATCTTTCCCAGAACCTTTTTAATATTCGTTGATTTCTTTTACTATTTTATATTTTGAGCTGTTTTTCTTTCTTTTTTCTTTTTCATTTTATTATTCATTTTGTTAATTTATAATTTTAAATGTAAGAGTTTTTGTGTGTAAAGCGCCCTTAAGGTGAAATTTTCACAAAAATGACGCTACATAAATAATCCAATATTATTAATTACCTAAATAAATGTGGAGGGTCCAGAAAGAAGAGGTTCTAAGACACATTTTGCACCTTTGTTAGGAACGGAAGTTTTAAATCTACCGTATTTTCTATTAAACTAAACAGGCTTTACAAATAAGTTAGTTAACTGTCATGGCTCATGGAATTAATAATTTAAAATTTATACGATAATCTCTAAAGTATTTTTTAACTAAAAATAATAATATTAGCGTAATCATAACCACTCCACGCCAATGCACACGAAGAAATATCTCACTTTTGTTTTATTTCTTTCTTTCTTGCACATTTATTTTAAGAGCATCACTTGCAAGTTGCAACGGATGTATAGAAATTTACTTTATTTTACTATCGCCTTTTATTTATGGGATGCATTTATATATATGAGGCACCGAGAACCGATCCTACCACTTCTCAAATGCTAAGTGAACGCTTTTTCTTTCTGCTCACAATGGACGGTTATGTAAAATTGTTACATAAGTTTTGTGTAAGATGCTGGTTTTTATTAAAATATTATAAAGAGACGAAGCTACTTTTTTAGATGGGAAAATATGTAGGCATGGAAGTCCTTTTGGATATGAATACCCATAGGGCCTATTACCTATCGTATCGGCTGGCTTAAGTGATCACTTTACACAATGTTACGTTCACCAATTCGATCCATGTTAGACTACCACATCTATCAATGTTTTGGAAGATGTATGCATGTTTAATTTGCGCAGATTAAACGCGACACAAATACTTATATACGTACTTTCCCATATAAAAATATTTTGTCTCTATAAGACATCTATAATATATCTAGATTAATTATATCCCCCTGGGATAAAATACTGTATTGTGCTCTTAACACATTTAGACATACTCAAAATATTCCAATTATTACGCCCTTTCTGGCTATAAAAAAAGGACAGGTTAAACATGACAAGCAATAAAACATTACATAAAGTAAATAACAAGAAAGATATAAGAAAGTATAAAGCAAAAATAAGAAAGTACCTACACAACATTATCAATCACAATATAGAAATAAGTATTAGGGAAGTATAGATTCAGTAGGAATTGGTAGTACTGTGCATGGATAAAGACACAAGAACATTTCGTATACCATATCAAACTTTTGATAAAGAGACTTTGAAAGATGACACATAAATAGAAACTAGATTTTATCAGTTAACAAAAAGATAATTAGTAGAATTTTGTATAAACGACACCCTTGTTTGATATCAAACATGATTTCTTTTAATATCAACTGACGAAGAACAGTGATATTTAAAACTTTTTTTTTTAAATAGTATGTCATTTTAAACGGATGGTTGCTGAACATTCTAGTGTTTATTTGTTGACCCAACTGATTTCTTTGAGCGCGGTTTACTTCTTCCGTCTGAAAACAACTGTTTCACTACAGAGCCATGAGTAAATCTGCAATCTCCTGAAGATGATGCTGTGATAGATATAACTCCAGCGAAATATCGAGAATCGAATCTCAAAAATATACTTACGGTTCGTATAAATTATCCATTGTTACAAAACCAAAATATATTTGTTACACAGTGTTAGGAATAACTTCAGCATTTGTAGTATTGCTAGCATAAAAATACCACAAAAAATAATTTATAAATTGAATAAGTAATTTGTCGAACCTTATGACCATTAGACTAAATTGTTAATTGCAGGGGTAAGCAGCGAAAATGAATTTGTAAAGGGGTGTTTTTACTCCCTTTATATTAACTCGTGACGTCTGCTTGCTTGACGAAAAAACTTTGGATCGATTTTGAACCCTTTTTCCGTGATCCAATCGAGCTAAAACTGAAAAGCTGAAAGCAAGTAGACTCGTGGCGACGATCAAGAAGATCTATCAAATTTTCGTTAAAAAAAATAATTATAGTATAATTTTGGATTTTTCAAATTTTGGTTTGCCATTTCACTATGAATTAACTTACGCCAGAACAAAGCTTGCAAATTGTACAAATTTATTTCGAAAATCGTGGTATCTTAAACATATTTAAACACTAATAACATAAATTGTTTTTCTAATAAACCTAAAACGATAGTCATTACCACAATTTTATGTATTTTATTTCATTTTAAAGTACTGTACTTTTAAGAAAAACACCCTGAATTATTTTTTGTCGCAAAATAGTGATTTTACTCTCGTTCTCGTATTCGTTTCATTGATTTTTGTGGCTTCTAACATGGTCATGTGTCTGTTTTATCTGATGATGCTAAATCCCTAGATATCCTTGATTTACGATGTTCTAAAAATTCACGTCATAAATCTATCGGGCCATTATTTCTTCACTAATTCGTTTCCCGTGTCCAAAACACCTAAGCGATCCTTTTAAAATCTTATTCAGAATTTCGTAAAAAAATGAGAATTTTACCTGTCTCTGTGTCTTATAAATTCATTTATCTTAAAGAAAATTGACTACTTTATTTTTATAGGACTATATTTTCTAAAATCATTGTATTTTTATTTAACAGTCAAGAAATTTTTAATTGGATTTACTATTTCCTAATTTTATACTTGCACTTTGTTTAAAATTGCTGAATGTTAATCTGCAATTGAAACTGCAAGATATTATATGACAGTTAATTAAACTGAGAAATTGAGTTACAAATTTGGTGTATTGATTATTCGATGTGAAATGAGATTTTTAGAAAAATTACGCTGTATTTTTTAATTCAGAAAAATAAAATAGACCTGTAACAGATTTCGAGCGTATCAATACAAATAAAACTCAATGTCTTTCTGTCTGTCTGTCTGTCTGTTCTCTATACAAATCCACATCGTTTGTCCGATTCGATTCAAATTTTGCATACTTATGCTTTGGGACCCGGCGGGTAACAAAGGCAACATTCCCCCCCTATTCTCACACCCCTACCCCTCCCCCTGACATATTTTCGATGCAAATCTGTACCGTTTTACCGATCGGACTCAAAATTTGGAAACTTATTCTTTAGGACTCAGTGGGTAACATAGGCGATATTTCTCCCCCATTCTCATACCCCTTCCCCTCCCCCAGACATATAGTCGATGCAAATCTGTACCGTTGACCGATCGGACTTACAATTTGGAAACTTATTCTTTAGGACTCAGCGGGTAAAATAGGCGATATTTCCCCCCCTATTCTCATACCCCTTCCTCACCCCTTGAAATATTTTCAATGCAAATCTGTACCGCTTGACCGATCAGACTCAAAATTTGGAAACTTTTTTTAGGACTTGGCGAGTAACATAGGCGATATTTTCCCCCTATTCTCATACCCCTTCCCCTTCCCTTGACATATTTTTGATGCAAATCTGTACCGTTTGACCGATCGAACTCAAAACATGGAAACTTTTTCTTTCGGACTCGACGGGTAACATAGGAGATATTTCTCCCCTATTATTTTAACCCTTCTCCTCCACTGATATATTTTCAATGCAAATCTGTACCGTTTGCCCGATCGGACTCAAAATTTGGAAATTTATTCTTAAGGAATCGGCGGTTAACATATGCGGCATTTCCCCCTATTCTTTTAACTCTTCCTCTCCGCTGACATATTTTCGATGCAAATCTGTACCGTTCGATCGATTGCACTCAAAATTTGGAAACTAATTCTTTAGGACTCGGCGGGTTACATGGGCGACATTTCCACCCGATTTTTTTACCCTTTCATCTCTCTCTGATATATTTTCGATGCAAATCTATACCGTTTAAATCGAACCTTTGTTTACTCTCACAAATTTATTTTAACCTTAATCCTTAACCCGTGCAACGCCGGGTATGAACAGCTAGTCACTTTATATAATCGAAGCATTCTATTTTTATTTAAATCGACAATTATTTTTCTAAAATATATTAATGTGGTTTAAAAATGCAGTGGGCCCGCAATATTCGTCAAAAATCTGGATGGATAAATAACAGACAAGACGAATGTCAAACGATTTTTTCCGTACAAGGAAAGAACAAAGAAAATTTTCACTCAAATCAAATCACCGTTATTATATACAAATTTTATATCACTACTTTTCAATGTTTTTTCGTTTTAAAAATACTCCAACAATAATTGTATTTATTTATTCAGATGACTTTCATTCTTCATATCTTAGCATATCATTAAACATTTTTTACCCACTGTACCTACATTAAAAATATATACTTATTTCTTTTACGGTGTTTTTTATTTCTTTTTCTGGTTTTATAAATTATATTTACTTTAAATAATTTTTTTCAAAAATATTTTATGTATAAATATGAATACGTTATATTCAAGTTTAAGTGCTGTTTTCATTTTATAAATTTTGCTGTATTTACTTTTGAAGTTTCTTCAGATTTTCTTTATTGGCAATATAAAACAATAATAGTTTATATGAGGAATAAGTAAAAAGTTAGTTTGAATCTTAAATAACACCCATATTTAATTCCATCCACCTTCCCAATAACATCACAATCAATATTTACGTTCAACATTTTATTACACTAAGACGCCATTCCGTTCACTCGTGTCTGCTGGAGAGTCTGAGTTTCTATATTTCTCTCGCTCGCGCATTATAACAATTGTATCATTAAAATATTATAAAAATTCATCGAGAGAAATTAAATTGTTAAACCTTATAACTTGTGCAATAAATGAAAGTGTAAGAACGAATGTTCTTATTTAGGCTAAAATAACTACAAACCTTTACCACGGATCAGCAAGGGGAGTTGATGGCTTAAATCTCAATAGATTATTTTAGGTTATTAATGATTTTATGTAAACTATGTTTAATTAGATGACGATTGATTTTTTTTTACATATTTCTATAAAATGTACTTTCATCTAAATAAGTGATAATTGTAAATGTTGCCTACAGTGTTTTCTAATGAGACAAGCATGGTAAAATTTAACCTAAACAAATGTATATTAAGTGAAGCATTGAATAAATAAAAGAAAAAATAAAATGATAATTAATCAAAAAGCCTTCACAATAAGCCACACACAGTACGGTAAAGATCCGTGAAGGACCTTTGTATTCACGTGTAGTAGTTTTTGCCATAGCCTCGCATGGTGTTCTTTAGCCGTGAAAGCTTTTTTGCGTATATCTCAATATTATAACCCCATATCTTTCCCGCAGTCGTTTCCCTTGGGAAAAGTGATGCAGTGCCATATGTGGATACCTTAGAGAAGGTTTTCTTTGGATGTTTGAACTTTGCATTTATCTTTCTCTGCTTTTATCGATTCTCTTGCTTTAAAAATTACAGGATAAGTATTGCTTTTAAAATATATCACATAAAAATAATTTATAATTCAAAAGTGTCATCATTATTATCAAATTGGTATACCAAAATACTTGAATTTATTGTCCAAATTTGAGTTTATCGGGAATCTTAAAAGAAAATCAAATACTTTAATAGTCTAAATGGCTTTCAAATGGATAGTGATGTAAAAAAAATTATTTTACAATTTAGCATATTGAGTAAGTATTAAAAAACGAAGATTATAAAAATACAATTTGTAGCATTCATCAAGATCCATCATACACGACCTTTCTTAATTCAATTAGTAAGATGATTATTTTTGAATGTTTCTTATTCGTTTTTAAAACCATTGAATAGAATGCTATTATATGACTTACTATTTATACATTAAATATAATGCTATTATATGACTTACCTTCCTGAAACACCACGTTTGTCTTATCCACTTTCTAACTAATTTCAACACTCGCCTCATAAATTTTCTTATGATTTTGCCATTCATTTCACCATGAAATTAACAAATGATCTCTTTTTGTCTTACCATAAATGGTATTTTTATCGCATTTTATAAAGTGTATCAAAATTACATGGGATTAAATTTAAAAAAAATATTTTTTTAATAGTATTCTTATTCCACATATAATAATTAACAGGGCTCTTATGTATTTTTAGGGATAGAAATATTACGTGTTTAATTGACTCATTAGTCCTGTGTAACGGGATGTAGGGGAAAGGATTGCCAGGACTAAGTCTGTTTCTTAAAACCTTAGGTAAGTGTTTCGTGAAATGGACCAATTTGCATATCGTTAAATTTTATTACAAGCTTTATTTTTTTTTTTAATTTTAAAAATATATATTGTAAAAATATTGTTAGTATATTGGAAGTGGGATTATTTGCTTATTTGTTATTTTGAATTTTTAAAAAATATTGAAATAAGTCAGGCGTCCGCATTGGATGTAAAGAAAAATGATTTATTACATTAATTTCTAAAAGTATTTTTAAAATGTATTATTTTTTAATTACTTAATCATGAAAACGACCGTATTCTGAAAATAACACCGTATACTGATTAAAGGTGCTGCTTTCTAGGTACCTTATATCCAGACTAGTGAGGGAGTCCATTGAAATATACAAAGATCCCAATTTCAATAGAGATGACAGTTACAAACTATCAAGTATTTGGCGCCCTGTTCTAACGACACTGATTCAACCCTTGAGAGAAGTCGCAGTAAAATCCGCCGACGTAACTAGTACATATTGCACACTGGCGACCTCTATTGTAGAAGAAGAGAACACTCCACAACAAAGTGCATACAATTTACGCCCTAGAAAGCAGCACCTTTAATCAGTCCGACCTCCACCTCCGCGGGTAAAGGTCGTCCTCCTGATGACGTTGGATAAGTATCTAACGAAACGTCGAGATTCGCTTCTCGGTAATTCATACGGTACGTATAAAATATCCGAAATTACAGTTAAATATGTCTAACGACCGTAATAACAACCTTAACTCTTTAATAGTAGATGTGTGTGAAAAAACTGTTTTCTATCAATTTTAAAAAAATATTAGTAGTTTGTTTATATAATCCTCATTAAAAACTTATATTTTAGGTAAAACTTCAGATTGCAATGACTAATTCGATATAAATATCGCTTTGACATCAAATAAACATGTTTTTGAGAACACCCAGATATCGTGAAGGTCTGGCATTTTATACAATCCATTATATCGTCGCTGTATATATAATTAATCCTATGTGACGTTTGAATACATTCTGAGATAAACGAATAAAACTATTCGTTGATATCAGAAGACAAGATTTAAAAAAAATATTTTTAATAATTATTCGGCAGACTTTCCAGATGAAAGGCAATGTTTTTAGTTCATTTATTCATTCATCACAGAATATTCTAAACGGCACATGTGATTTATTATATGTACAGCGATGACATGGAACAAAATATTGATGTACCTATTTTAATTTAAAATACCGGGATTAAATAAATTCGATCTGTCCATTATTGAGAGATGGAGAAGTTTTCACCAAAAAAGGTGGATTGTCGTAAATCTACTTCTATTTTTTAATGTTGAAATTAAAAAAAAATCATTAAATTAAACATCTTGTTGTTTTCTGAATACGGCCGATAATGAAGGTATTATTTGCATGGTGGCATTTGCTCAAGACAACGAGTATAATTTACTAAATGACACGCCACTTCTTAAATCTCTTTCGGAATGTGATGCGCATTCTAGAAACTTTGAACATAATATGGCGATAAACGTGCTCGAGTACTTACTTACGGGAAATAAAGCCTTTGAAGGAACAAGGAATGGGAGTGGAATTTAAGAAACGCAGGGACAGAGAAAAATATGTTTGGAAAAATTATTTTATTGGTTTCATTTATATGTTGAAAAGTGCTATTATAACTTCAAATAAAAATTGAATATAGCAAATTTCAACTATTATCTTTAAATTCACATTTAAAATATTTAAAGAGTAGCTTGTTGGTCCTGTGGTTAGGACACTCGCCTCGAGATCCAAAGATTGCGGGTTTCAAACCTCACTCCAGACTAGCAAGTTAGTCCTATTTTTATAGCACAAGCGTTTAGCTTAGTTTGAAAATAGTAAGAATATTGATGTGACACGTACTCCGTGTTCGCGTCTCTATTTTTTTTAAAAAAGAAAAAAAAAGAATTAACTTTGTGGTCAGACATTTTAACAAAATGTTGTATATATGTTAATATATAACCACTAAAAAAAAATTTTGTCCACCGGTTTCGAGACGTAACCTGTATCGTCGTCAAGACAACCACTACACGAGCATGTAAACATCACTACACATCACATTCATAGTATTATTTACACACCAACATCACAAAATACTCTTAACATGCGTATTACTCTAACTAAAGGCTTACATTTACTAAGTTTCTTTATAAAAAGGATTAAGATTTAAGTAGAGGAGAGAGGGAGATGAGGTTTTCTTATTTTGACGGAACGCGACATCTGTGAGCGACAAAGGCGTATAATTTAAAACCTGAATTCACCTACAACTACAACCTAGTGAAACTTTCTAAACATAGGTGGGTTTATTATTTTTTGAATGATTTTTTCATCGTATTTGATTCAATTCCTGTGTATCAATATCTTATAGAGTATCGTGAGCAATTTTGGTGAAATTACATTTCCTCGATGAACTATTTTTACAACCAGTACAGAATTGCTTTTATGTATGTGCAGAAAATTTAAACCTACCACCTCAATACATCTATAGTCGATAATGCATCTCTAGGGATTTGAGAGTTTTCCCAGTTTCTATGGGGATAAGAGCTTTCTAGTGTAGTCTACATAGGTCAGGTCAGAATCAAATTGCCTCTTACATGCCATTATATATTATAGTTTTTTGTAAAACTTCCGTAAGCTTCTGCTTTTTGGTGTTTTTTAACAGTTAATAATGATCATTGTGTTACATACATGTAGTCGATTTATCACTACTGTAGTTCCGAGAGGAGCAGGCCCTCTCATCATCAGGTGAACACAATAACATATCCAAATACAGTTGTCACCCTGGAAGAATAGCAAGGCATGAGTGGGGGAGTTTTTTTAATCATGAATGGGAATTTTCTTAGTAGTGGTGAAGTGTTAGGGAAAGTGATTTTATTCACTTGAGTATTCTACGATTTTTTTGATTTTCTACGTTTTTTTTAATGTTCATTATTAATCCATTATAAATGACGGAGTGTAAACCGGTATACACACACACAAACACAATCCTCTAATCTTATGACTCTATTTTACCTCTACTATACATACGAATATAACAAATAAAATTATTAATGTAATAAACCTTCTGTTTTATACATTTTCAATAATTCAGATTTATTTTGACTTACCTACGTTTTGTCTTAATAATAGCAGAAATCAGGAATTTTTAAAAATTTTATGATTATTTTTGTATTTATTTTAAAATAATTATATTCATTCTTGTATTTTTGTACTTAAAAAGTTGTCAACTATGAAAAAAGGATTAAAAAGGCAACACATTTTTTTTATACATAATTGTAAGATTATGTTTAAAAACTTAGTAAACATAATTGTAAGAAAAATTACTCAACTACTGATTTTTAAAATACTTTTTGATTATGTATTTTAAAATATTATTGAAAATACTTATCAGTTATGAAACATAGTTGGATTTGTAATTATTAATTGATTAACTTTTTTTATTAGTATCGTTATAGAAAAAAACATGTTTTAAAAATACGTCTTACTCAAAGAATAAATTAAAATTTGATACAAAAATATGATAGGAAATGCAAGAGGAGCTGTGAGTTCGCATTTCCGACCGACCGCCTTAAGCAGCCTATATAAAAGTGTATTCAATCTACCCTTTATTTAATATTTATGTACCACCCCTAAGTTGAATGTTTTGCATTTTACGATTGTGAATGAATCATAAATTAATTATCAAAAATATTTCTACGCTTGCACGCTGTTGGAATATCCTCCATTGCTTTCAAGGAATTCAGAAAGGCAAAAGAAAATAATTTGCATAAAAGTAATATTCAGTATGAAAGTTAGTCTTGCAATTGTAATCTTGAAACTTGGAAAACAGAAAATAAAATGTTTTTATTTAAAATTTTAAAATATTTTAATTTTATAATAATATTATGCTTATTTAAGGGGATCTTTGATGATCTGAGGCCTATTGTATGAACGTGCCCTATAAGATGCAATCAATCGGTGGCTTTACTTATAAAACGACAAGCGGAACCAAGAACAAAGAGCACTTTACTTACTTACTTACTTATCATCACGCCGTTTCCCCGTGGGGGTAGGCAGAGAGAATAGAGCGCCACACTCTTCGGTCCTGATTCACACAACTTCGCATGCAAGGTCGCCGGGTGTTGAGGCTTCTAACGGGATCATCTTCCAGTATCTGGTTAATCTGGTCATGCCACGTCTTCCGCGGTAGCCCTCTCTTTCTGGCGCCATCAACACTTGCATTATATATCTTTCTTACCATTCTTTCCTCATTCATTCGCTCAACATGCCCAGCACTTTTGTCTTCAATTTTTCATTCCTTCGCTAACCGTACATTCATTTACACGCGTTTAGCTTTCTAACCTCTAATGACATGTCACATATACATCGTAATCGCGTTCTTTAAACTTCGACACATCCGAGATGTATTAAAGTGAATACACCTACCGTGAGTATTATTTATATACTTATTTACTCTGTGCCTCTCTTATTACTTTCCATACAAAACACGATCCTTTGCATACAATATGCAGCACACAACATTGAATATTGGAAGGTTCTCTTGGTAGGGTGGGATTCTTTCTTCACACAACCATAACAAAACAAAACGTCATAACAAATCCTCCGAAATTCGCTAATCTCTCATATTTGCCACACTTGCGTTTAATGGTAAATTTTTAGGTTATGGCACACATAAATAATGTGTTTTGTATTGACAAATGTCAATGTATGCGTTAGCAATATCTATGCGAGAAAGAGACAAAGTTATATGACCGCTTCAGACAAACAGTAATGTAACACTTGACATCGCGGAGGCGTAGGTTGGGTTATTACATAACCCAACTTACGCCTTAACCGTTATGTGCACCAACAGGGTGTTGGTGTTTAAAATGATTTAACTTGAATACATTGATAATAATTATTATGAAACCCTTTTTAAACATTTGTTAATATCTTTCTTCAAAACTATGAACTTACCAGTGTAGTGCAATAAAAAAAACATATACTAGCTGTTTTATAAAAATATACACCCACGTGTGTCCTTCAGTGTATGCATAAGTGTATTTTGGCATGTGAAAAGTGAACAGTGTGACCATAGAAAGGAGTTTTACTAGAGACAAGCGGTAGAGTAGGTACTTACGTGCGAACTATAGTGAAATAACGTCAAATAATGTGAAAACCATAGCGAAAAGATCTTGCGATAAAATAAAATTGCAGCGAATATTGTAGTGATGATAAGTGCGTGAATTGATGTAAATTAAGACTAGTAGCTTGTTGGTGCATTGGTCACGACGCTCGCCTAGTGATCTGGTGGTTGATGGT
Organism: Agrypnia vestita; assembly: GCA_016648135.1. Taxonomy (NCBI): domain Eukaryota; kingdom Metazoa; phylum Arthropoda; class Insecta; order Trichoptera; family Phryganeidae; genus Agrypnia; species Agrypnia vestita. Next base: position 29,279 of record JADDOH010008168.1, read on the forward strand.
TTGAGACCCATTATAGGACACCATACAGTTAGTCCTATAATTATAGCACAATTTAAAAAAACTAACCCATAAAAACCAAGTTTTTATTATACTCCCTTTCTCATTTACTAGTTGAAACATTTTTTTTTTCGCTTAACCTACGCGTTGGACTTCGGTCGGGCGACGCTACGAAAGGGAGTAATAAAAAATTTCCTTAATAAAAACTTAATAAGTTGTATGAAAAAACCATTCGAAATTTGAAAAATCCAAAAATGTATTAATTTTTTTTATATAATATTTGATAGATCTTTTTGATCGTCGCCACGAGTCTTCTTGCAAAATTTCAGCTCGATTGGATCACGGGAAAAGGGTTTAAAACGGATCCAAAGTTTTTTCGTCAGACAAGAAGACAAGAATACAAGCATAAAAAAGAAAGGTGCTCAGATTAAATACCTATCTTAATTTAATTATTAAAATTTTAATTACTTTCCAGTATTTTATTTATCTTCTATAACTATGATCAAGTGTCAATATCTATATTTCTGGAGTAGTTTAATAGTAAAAATTCTGAGCTGCAGATTGACGATGAAAATCTTTAGTTAGTTATTAGACAGACGGCCGCATAGAAAGACGGGTAAAGCGCCCTTCCATTTATGTGCTTCCCTACATTGCGGCGCTCCATCTGCCGGGGACGCTTTTTAGGGGATTCACTAAAAAAGCCTCAATTCTTTGTCCCCAGGGCGCTGTCCATTTGTTGTGCTTGTTCTGCCCTTTGTTCCCATGTTTTGCACAAATTCATTTATCAACATATTCAAGCTCTGGCGAACATTGTTAAAAGCTCGCCGGCCCTTCGCGGGACAAACCAAACAAAATAAAGCGAGCCGGGTACGCACGATTAAAAAAATTATAAAGCAAATAGTGGTCCGCTCCTGAGGCTTTTCGAAATAATTTTCGCCAAATTTAATATTTATTTATCTCAGCAAAACAATATTTTCGCTTTGCGTATTGTTTTCCTTTAACGCTGGCTGGAGATGACCAGCTTTTCCAGGGAAACCGAAAACGAAGGACAACGCTATTTTTGTGAATTTGTAATTTTTTTATTAACGATGACCGATTTCGATACCACTGTACCTTAGAACGGACACACACTATAGTGTCCATATTACAAAATGCGTAAAGATATAAAGAATCGATGAAGATATCTACACAATTACATGATTTGTTCAATTTACTTTGTATGATGGTGGATGTTTTGCGGTTGCGTCTTGTGTGCATATTCTCCCAGTGAGCCCGAATGGATTCTCATTTGTTGTAGAATTGACTTTTATGATTGAGTTTAGTCTCTTTAGACTGCCTACTCAGAGATTTTTTATATATTAGATAAAAAGTATATTATCTAATTCTCATTGTTTATTTAATTAGATTACACTACGTATATGATTGTAAGTGATTATCCCTCACCACCTACAAGAATCAATGAGATATAACATATAAAAAAAATTAATTGTTAATATTTGTGAATTACCATTATCATAATAAAATATTATTTGTATTATCAATGAAATAAATAAAAAATATCAATATTCGGGGGCGTGAGTAGGGCGTATTGATATGGCAATATATTCAATAGCAGGTGGTTTGTTAAATTCAATCGGTTTTTTATCATATTAGGTTATGTTAGTTTTGGGGAATTTATTCATTTTCATTTCATTTCAACGCCTATAAATTGGTATTTATTAGAAACATCACAATAAATTGCTTCACAATATTTTGAGCAGGTATGTCCAAAATTCAATAACACAACACATTTTATTCTAAATCAAATTAATTAATCAATTAGAAAGACATACAGAAAATTCTAATTCACGAAAAAATATAAGTTACTACTGGGATTCGAACCCAGGTCACCTCCTTTCCGGGGCTGGTGCTCTGACCACTAAGCTATAGCAACCCTCTATGTTTCCGTGAATATATCGACAATACATCGTCAGCATAGATTGTTTCACATTCCAATATACAGGACCAACCTGCCGATGGTTATGCCTGTTGGAAAAGCTACAGCTATGCTGAACAAGATCGCTTTGGATATTGATATATTCCATATGTCTGAGGGGGTTTTCCGTAGCAGGATTCTCCTACACCTTTGACCAGATTGTACAGGTCACTTTTAATTGTTTAATAATTGTTTAATAATAAATTAATATTTTAATACACAATATGTATATGTGTGTGTATGTATACATATGTGTATATGTATATGTGTATATGGATGTGTATGTATATGTGTATATGTATATTTTTAAATGTAAGTTAATATACATATTATGTAATAAATAAAAATTGAAATTGAAATTGAAATATATGTAGTTCTTATTTTTATTAATTGATTTTATTCCCAGGGGGACATTACTAATTATTTTTTTTATTACTGTTAATAATCAAGATATATTATAGATGTATCATAGAGATGAATCTGTACATATATTTTTCATATGATAAAGTAGGGATGAAAGTCTTTTTCCTGAAAAAATATAAAGCTTCGTCTCAAAGAGACATCTATAATATATCATGATTAATAAATTGCTCATTACATACAAACATAAACATTCATACTTTTAAAAATAAAATAATACGTAGCAAGCATTTCAGCCACTACAGAAATATCTGTTATGAGATAGAAACCTCTGTTGACCATTTATTATACTCCCTTTCTTTGTAAAATATAATAACAATTATAGACGAATCAAAACACATAACATAACACTCAACTTACAGTATTTTAATATATTTCCAAAATGTCCGATGTTTTGAGATTTGATAAGACACTTCGTGCTTTGTGTAGTAAATAACCTATTATGTATACCGACGGAGTAATTCAAATTTAGAAAATATTCCGCGACGTTATCGGGCCGCCGTTGCTGGTAATCAAACTTTTGTAATGATTTCAATTTGAAAAACTATTAAAAATTTGAAAAATACAAAATTATACTATAATTATTATTATTTTTTAATGAAAATTTGATAGATCTTCTTGATCGTCGCCACGAGTCTGCTTGCAAAGTTTCTGTTCAGTTCAAAGTTCAGTTTGCTCGATTGGATCACGGGAAAAGGGTCAAAAATCGATGCAAAGTTTTTTCGACGGCAAGCCGGCAAGCAAGCAAGCAGACGCCACCAGATAAAGGGAGTAAAAAATAAGCAAAAATATAAAAGTAACATGCAAAAAAAAGGATCGGAGAAAACTGTAAAAGTTGATTGATAAAATGCCGAAAAAGTTTTATTGCTGAGGTATGTTAAGTTCATTTTAATTTAATATTTAAGTTTCGTTGATAAAACCTATGTGCATTTTTTTAAGAATCTTAATTCTTACTTTTAATTTGTGTGGGTTTATATTTTTTCGAAAATACTAGAAGCAAAAGGAATAAATTAATAAAAAGAAAACACTACTTACTAAACCACCATTTATTGAATTATCAACATGCTTTGGGGACAAAGATCCCTTCATCATTTTAGCGCTGAAATGTATTGACGATTCAAAAAAAATGATTTTATACAAAGTGTTTTCTCTTTATAAATATGAATAATGTTACTACAAAGTTTTTTTACCATTGTTGAAGAAGTAAGAAATAACATGGTTTTTTATATATACATTAATCATGTATATATATATATATATTATATATATTATATATATATATATATATGTATATTATAAAATACGATTAAAATATTAATGATAAATTAAATCTACATTTCTAAAGATACTCTAATTAATCAAAACATATATTTTTTATAAACCTTAATTTCTGATTTTGCTTATTAATCTATTCATTCTACTTAAAGTGAAAACACAAAATATAAAAATTCTAAAGTTAGTAAATAATATAATGAACTAAATATCAAATATACGATATACAGACGTTGTCTGTTCGTATGTCAGTTCATATATCTGTCTGTCTGTCTGTCTGTCCATCCCTAACTTCGTATAACGTCCGTAATTTCATTAGAATTCACGGCTAAAAAAACAAATGAAAATTCCGGAGGTGGGGCTTGAACCCCGGGCCAGCAAACCCGAACCAGCCGCTCAACGCATGTTTCTAGCGCCGCCTCTCCGTGGAGCGTCAAAAAGATACTATAAAAATAAACTAGAACTAAGCGAAGATACGAAACAATGTTCCGTCATTTTTGACGGGTTATAGCTAGTAAATTACATAAAAATTAAATTTTATAGATATATCAATTAATACGTTACAAATCAATAGCAATCGAACTTCAATCAAAAATTATTATTGTATTTCAATCGCAATGAACTTTTTTTACTATTTTCTTTTGATACGTTTTATTTTGACCTACAAACATCCCCTTACCAGCATCCCCTTATCGGCAATTGGACATTTCGGGTGCATGGGATACGCACGTGTGATATGCGAGTTTTTCATTTTTTATTGACATATTTGGCGATCGGCTGTTAAAAAGCCTCAGTCAAAATACATCGTTACGCTATACAGAAATATTGGAAAAATTCCAATCCAATTATATCCCATCCAATCCAATAACATCCAATTTCAATGGGGAAAAAAATTTATTAATATTGTTTGATGAATGAAATGTGTTTGTCTGTTTTTTTTTTTCAAAATACCTTAAATCCTATGAACTATAAAGAGTTTGAATTGTATCGTAAATTACAAAGGTTAGTCAATAATTCGTACGGGTGCCAAACGACTAACCGACAAGCTATTGGCTAACAAGCAAACTTCTAGAAAAATATTTATGGTAACTATGTGATATGCATACCTTATAAATACATACTATAATATAAGATCCTTTCAAAACCATCAAAATTTTCAATTAATTCTGGTTTGAATTTTCTGGGATACCCTGCCATGCTTCTACGACTTTTCGGACCCAGAATTAACGACAACATCGAAGGCTTTTCGGATCATAATAAAAAAACAATAGTTTATATAGCGCCACTTACTCTTGCGTTTGGGGATTTTTATGCCACTAGCGTAAAAAACTACCCTCAAGATCGCATTACATAATAAATATTTACGGATGGGATTAAAAACATATGGATACGATTTTTCAAAGTGGTGTATTTCGCTGTATTTTTAAGTAAATTTTCCAAAGCACTCTTCCAAATAGCGAAGGATAGAGGGTTCAATGCTTTTGGGCCAGTCACCACATTTGCCCGTTCACTGAACTTGGTCTTCTGGCAAGGTTTCACGAGTTTTTTTTTAATTTGATATCCCTGCCTTTAATTTCACCGATGCACAAAGTTTTAGGGTTTAGGTCTTTGCTATTTTATTATATTGATTGATGATGTCTTGTGTTGTTTCGTCAGTTAGTTTCATGTAGATCAAGTTCTAAACCTTTTTAGTATTTTATTTTGCTTTCTTAAAAGTCTGCTTAGATCAGTTTATTTTCGGTTCCACAGAAATGTATCACGTATCCTTTTTCACTATTTAATATGCTCTGTATTGAAATGTAATAAATAGACTTGTCAGTTCGGTCATTATTTGGATTATTTTTTCTATGTTTATAGTCCATTTGAAGTATCTGTGAATGGAACCCATCGCTTTTATGAGCAAAAGCTCCCATACCGGCCATTCTCATTCGTCTCCAGGTTGACATTTTTGTAGCTACAATGCAAAACCGTACTGCCTGAAACTGGTGTGAGGGGGCATAGCCGCAAAAACAAAACTATTCACTGACCGTCACCATAAGATAGATCTTTATTAAAATACAAAATTTAAATACATAATAAAAATAAGAATAAAAATAAAAATAAGAATTTTGGATATCCAGCTAGGGAAGCACAGTACCGGCAGATCTTCTTCCAATGAAGGAGCCCACATATTAACGTAACATAGGGAAATGACAGATTCGTACCGCAAATGCACAAGAAAATAAAGATCCTATCAGGATTTCCCAACGGGACACCCACACTCGAACGAACCTTGCTTCCATTCCTTACTAGGATATCATAGGATGGCCATCCTCTCGCGGTCATTCCAACTCGGATAGTCCTGCTCACATGTCATTTCAGGTATCTAACATTTCTTTTCTTTCATGGAAATGGAGCTAATATATTAAAGTCAACTTACATACTTATATTTCGACATCACTATCATCTTCAGGCATCAATAATCAACAGCTTTGATAAGCCCTCTCTTGATTAAGCAAAAAGCTTCAATCCTTCTCCGAAATTTGCCATGTCACTCTCACTTAGAGAATCCAGTTTACAGGATTTATGACTCCTGGGATTAGTACGTATAATCCAGTAACTTTTGGGATTAATTTAGGCGTACCAAAATTAGATAAAGACTAAACGACGAACTACTCCAGTCTTTGCTATTGCTTCGGGCATATTATTCATTATCATAAAATTATTTTACATCCAAATTGACTACCAAATAAACTAACTTTTTTATGTTTTTTATTTGTGAGACACTAACAGAATAAAGGGTAAACGATACATAAAAAACCATACATTATTATTTAAAACTCAGCCCATTATCCAAATTACGAATGTCTTCGACCTGCTCTAGCATAAACAAGCATATGTAAAATAGTGTATCAATGCAGTGTGACCATGTAAAAATATGTAACTTTATGATTTATTTAATGTGTTCTATTGGTTCAGATTACTGTCAAGAAAATGGGTGTTGAAAATGTAAAATGCATGTGTAGGAGTTACTTTTTAAATGGTGATAGATTATCTGCAAGAACATTAAGGTCAGCACAATATGTATTGTAAGTACGACGCATTTTGTGATGGGAGAAAAGTAACCCACAATTAGTTATTTATTTATTTAACGCCCAAGCGGGGTTTTGCAAAATATACAAGCTGTAAAATGTAAAACTGATCTAAGCATAATTGATAGAATCAAAAAAGGTTCGCTCAGATGGTTTATGCATGTTAGCGAATGAATGAGGAAAGAATGGTAAGAAAGATATATAATGCAAGTGTTCATGGTGCCAGAAAGAGAGGGCGACCGCGGAAGACGTGCCATAATTAGATTAACCAGATACTGTGTTAGATAGATAGATTAACAGAATATGGTTCCGTTAGAAGCCTCAACAACCGGCGAGCTTGCGTGCGAAGATATATGAATGTGAATTAGGCGAGAGTTGTATGTCAGGACAGAAGAGTGTGGAGCTCTATCCCCTCTGCCTACCCCCACGGGAAAACGGCGTGAAGTAAGTAAGTACAATAAAAAATCACAAAAGACAGATAGTTATAAAGATTACACGCACATTAAGAAGATAAAGCACGTATAAAGTATAGGATAAAGTACATATAATAGATTAGAGTAAAAGAGAAGTTTAAATAGGAAAAAGAAGAATAAAGAAAAAGGAAAAGAAAAATTTATGTATACATTACCATTTAGTTAAGTTAAAAAAATGTTTCAATTTAGTCCTATACACAGTTATACCATCAGCAAAAATGTCGACCACTTCCATATGTTGTTATCATCATGTTGTTTCTGTATATGAGTAGACAGAGGATGGAGAGCCATAATATTATGTCCTGACGCACTAGTTTTGCCTATTTCTCATTGTCGCATTCAAGCTTATCGATTGTTGAAGCTCCTAAGAGGACCATCTCGCAGTACCTAGTCATTCCGAGTCTCCTTGGTCGTCGTTTTTTTCTGGCATCGTCAAAATTTTCATCAAATATATTTTGTACCATTCTACCTCGTTCATTCGCTCTACGCGACTAATCCACCTGAATGACTATTTTTTTTTTTTACTATGATAACATCAGTTTTGAACTATTTTTCCTTTTTTACTCTATCGTAAATGCCCATATGATCTCATTTTTATTGCATTCAGTCTACTTTCATTGCTGTTTTGGCTGAAGCAGGCGTCACTTCCATACATCAGTGTTAGTGCCAGAATTTTACTGATTATCGCCTGTCTCATTAGTGATAAATCTTCCTTTACTACATGCTTTCCTTTAACTCTCTTTGTCTATTGGTTGTTTTGGTGGAATCCTAAAATTGATTTTTCGCCAACTTTCTGATTAGCTAGAGCTCAGAAACTTTCATCATTTACGTTAAGTGGGTGACTTAACATTATCAAATTTTCGACATGATTTGGTCATTATTTCGATTAAAATTAATCACGTCACTCATAAATCGCAAAGCCGCAGAAACAGCTGAAGAACATGCCGATTTAAATATACTCCATAGGTAATGTAAAAAAATCTAAAAAATCTAAAATATAAAAAAAAACGAATGCAAAACAGCGTTTAAAAGCACGTGTTAATTTTTTTTTACTTTTTTTACAAAATTCTTTATTTAATTCTTTATTTATATATCTCACATAAATTGAATTTGTATTTTTTGACATTTTAATGAATGTAGCAGTCGAGTTAAAACTTTACTATCATGGGACAGATTATGAAAGTTCTATCCGGAATAGTTCGCATTGAATTTCTCCCCCACCACTCCGATTGTATCGTCTACTCGTCGAGACTTTGGGCTTCCTGTCGATCGTTTTTTGTCTCGTCGATATTTTAACAGACTAAATAGTTTTCATTTCCATATTATTAAACTTTTATAGGGGGAGTATTCTGAGTGTCCAGTACTTGGGGTATTTCCCCTATACTTAAGATTTTTAATAAAAAAATTATTTAATAATAATATTTTATTTAGACACTTAATATTTTTATTTAAACAAATAAAAATATTAAGTGTCTACCGTAATAGACATTCAAATAAATCAACAACGATAAATATTACATATTTTTAACCACTCAAAAACGAATCAATCGTTGGCATAGTTTTTGGTTTCATTGAAATTTGGCACTTAGTTCCGGAACAAGTATAAATTCAAACCCTTAAGACTGGACAGGACCGGGTTTGGAGGTTTAAAAATTTAAAGATAACTATTTGTAAATAGTTATCTTTTAAATTTGTTTTCATGTTTAGTAGGTACTTCATTATGATTCATTTTCCATATGTAATCGTTTTTATATTTTGATTGTCTCTATTTCAATTTTTTAAATTAATTTGTCAGTATACAGTTATATCCTGACGAAGAAGAATGTTTTTTAACCACGGAGAAGTAATCTTTGACTAAGTTTTAAGAAATATTTCAACATTAAGTTACCAGAATTAAACATCAAGATAATAACATTCTCAAGAAAACTAAAGAATATTTACAACGATCACAAACATAAGCGTCTGAACACTCTGGGATATCCACATAGGCTTCATGAGCCCATCCTTTACACGATCTACGCTGGACCCAATCCTCGTTGTAGTCCTCGCAACGAACAACACAATTGTACTTCTCCACCTTTTTTTCAGTAGGTTTTACGAGTATTAAGTGCTGTGACTCTCCTGCACATTGATAATTGTTCCAGCACATTATTTATAAGCAACGAAGGAATTTTAAATAAGCTGCAAAATAAAGTAATGCATGTCATATTGATATGTAATAGAAGAATTACAAAACTTTTAAATGAACTAAAATCACTGAAAAAAAAGAGAGAATAAAATACAATGTTTTCACACAAATATTTAAAACTAGCTTACCCGCGCGGCTTTGCGCGCGTAGATTTAATAGCCATGTGTTACTAATTTGTATATTAACCTTAACATATATGTAGATGTATATCGTTTCAATTTTTTTATAGAACTTTGTGAGTTCTACAACTTCTCCATAGAAAGTATTTAAATGTTTCTTACCATTAATACAGCGTTCGTAAATCTTATTTGACAAATAATTTGTAATACAAATTATAAAGCGTAGACCAGCTTATTACATAAATAATAATATTAGTAAAATTATTTTAAATTCTAAAACAAAAATAAGTATCTTGGAAAAAAAGTGGATATATGAAATAACTTGCGGAAATTGTGATAAAAATATACAGGCCAAACCACGAGAAGCTCAAATACACGAATAAAAGAACATCGCTGTTGTCTAAAAAACAACAATTCCTCCGAATTTGCCAAACATATTTGTAAGTTACACTAATCATTCTTTCGATAATCACAAATTGAAAAACTTTTCCACTCGGTTCCTCATAGAGAATGGACAATCTATAATTTGGAAAATATTGAAATCCTGAAAAAAATGTATTCTAAAAACACACTAATAAATAATATCACATTTCAGTCCACTTCACCAATCCTAGTACTTTTTGTGGAAAATACCCCTCCCCACCGCACGCCCCCTGACCTAACCGATTAGTTTGATTAATTTTGTATTAAGTTATTATTATTAGTTATTATCTATAGCTCATGATGAGAGGAACTGCTCCTCTAGAAACTATAGTAAGCATTTAATAACTCATTTTGTGTGTGTATTACAAAGTAAAAATAAAACATATTTTTAATTACATCTAGCCATTTAACTATACATAGCCAACATTTGAAATCACTAGTTTACAACGGATCGAAGTATGAAGTTGGTCCAATTATTAATATCTTAACCTTCCAGGCGATGAAATGTTTCTCCCGTCTATAAAACCTTTCATTCGGGTTATTATTGTACCGAGAGAGGAGCTCGGTGTTTCAGTATTGATTTTACAGATCTCTGTACGAATTGTTGCCACTTTGTCCTGGTAGCTGGGGGTATCTATCACACGGACTATTAATGTTTCTTCTCAGAAGTTTCCAAGGCGCTCTCGGCAATAATAACATAATCTATCTACATAATTATTATTCTGATTACTTTATTCCCTGGGAAATACAATTTAACTCGAGATCTCACCCATGAAATGATAATCAATACCACAATGTACACGGCTCCGACGACAATACAGAGTGTGTTTATGAACTCATTATAGAAGTCTCACAGAGACGAAGCTATTTATATGTGAAATGTGTACGGAAGTCTTTATTTATTTATTTACGGGAAACTAACAGCACAAATAAAAGTCAGATTTCGCATGAATTTTAAATAATACAGAGACCATCTTACAAGTTTCCACTGAATTTATTTTATAATATTTATAAAATAAAATAAAGGTTTTATTAAGAACAAACCATAAGTCAAAGTATTTAAGGCAAAAGGGGAATCAGGAATGGGGAGGAAAGAACAGTTTTTTTAGTAAAAGGGGAAAGAGGTAAGAACAAAAAGAAGAACAAAAGAAATATAGCATAAATATATCTGATTAATACATCTGATTATACGTATACGAGGCTTGGACAAAAGAAAGAAGATGAATTAAAAAAGATCTATATATATAGATTTCATAGAGTTATCCGGAGCTTGGGACCTGAGCTGGCTTAAGTGATCACTTTAAATGAAGCAACATTAACCAATTCCACCTTAAAAACATCCATACATTATAAAATGTTTGAATTTTGGACAAATGTTCTTAATCAATTTCTTTTACATACTCGAATGGACTATACTAAAGACATATAAAGTCTTTGTTTTGACAAAGCTTATAAAGATTTCGCAGCTGATAATGATACCTATATATTTCAAAGTGGAGGACTAAACATTATTTTTAAATATAAGCCTTGGGCCACCCTCTAAATACTTCCATAATATATGATTCCCATATAAATAGTTTCGCATCTATGAGACTTTGTTAAATTATCTAAATTAATAATTATCCGTCTTCAGACAAAATCCAGTAATTATATTCTCAAACAATCATTTAAAAAATATTGTTAAAAAGTATACTTAAATTTATACGAAAAAGCACTTAAGTACAAATCACAGTTATTTACCTATATATCACATTAATATTGATGAATTTGGATAAAACTGGCGTTAATATCTTAGAGATTATTCATTACTAGTCGTTATCTAACTAGTAACCACAGACGGCGGTAGTAAAATATAACTCACATATGAAACAAGATGCGGAAATTAAAAACATATATAAAACTTCAAAAAATTGATGGATGCGGTAGTCTATCATAAGTGGATTGGTGAACGTTACATTGTGTAAAGTGATCACTTCTGTCAAGCATATGATAGGTCGTAAGCCCTATGGACACCCAAAAGACTTCCATACCTACTTTCCCATATGAGACATCTATAATATATCTTGATTATTGGTGCTACCTTAGGGACTATATCCAGGGATATATATGTTGTTTTCTTGAAAAATTTTAATATACTCAAAGTAGTCCTCTTAATTTTATTAATTGACGCTTAGCTCCTTAGAAAAGTACAGGACTCCTGATTATTATATTTATTACTAAATTAAACATTATAATACATTAGCTTTACGTTATTTTATCATGTTTATTTAATAATTATTCCTTTGAAATTAATTAAATTTAATGAAAAGTATAGTAGTGACAAAATAACTCAACGTGTTTGTATTACAATTTTTTTTAGTCCTAAATAAAATATTTCTGGATGTTTTTTAACGCTTTGTTAATTCGATTAAAAATTCAAGAATGAATTCTAGGAAAAAATAACTCCAAGAATATTTCAATATCAAAATACAAGGGTTGTTTTTTTTTAAATTCTAATGAAATAACATCGACAACCAAAGGGTTTAAGGTCTTAGAACTGAAGTATTCTCACAACAGCTCTGAGCATTCGAGTGAATTTATTTCCAAGGTCGTTTTCCCTTGGAAACGAGGATGTGTTCCAGAAGAAAGTTAATCTTGCGGTGGTCATACCAGGAGACCTCTCTGACTTTGGAATTACACGGATGTCATAATAAATAAGCCATAACAACCATAAGGATTATAGCAGTGTTTCTGAATCTTTTAGCCTGTTTTAATTTTGTGATTTTTTAAAAAATTATTCTCCTTTATCGGTAAGCTCGTGACACTATTGTGGTACTCCTTGCGATCTTAGGTTCTACCAAAAGCCATATATTGAACTTTATTCGTCCATTTTATTGAAAATCAACCCTTCGTCATTTTCAGTGGTCACCAAATTCTGTAGAATATGTCCTCCCTTTCGCACAAACTCCGGTGTTATGTTTCTTTATATATTTGTTTGTTTATTTATTATATATATATAATATATAATATATATATTATATAATATATCTATATTATCGCTATCTATATATATATTATGTTAACTTATTTAATTGTTTAATTTATTTATTTTAGGTAAAATTAACAGCAGATCTATATATTAACAAATACAAAATAATGGATATTAAATTATGCTAATAATGTTTTATATTTATTATATTTTTTTATATTTGGACAACACACACTAAATTAATAACTATTTTTCGTGTATTTTCCTTCGAATTAATTCTAATAGATTAATTACCTTAAGATTACAACAACGTGATATAATATTTGGTTGTGCCGCGACCATCTGTGTGTTATACCGAGCAAGCTTCGAGTGATCGCCCATCTCCTTCACTCCTGTGTCAGTCCGGGAGTCGTCGCACTATTTGAGTTTAATTATACATTATACTACTCGAGATTTTAGAGTGACAGAACGTCTCATAAGAAATATATTCAAATATAGAAGACTTGGCTTAGGTGGAAACACATATATAAATAAATTAGGCACTGACAAAAGGTGTGTGGTGGAAGAACTAGTGTGAGGTGGAAGGGTGATTATAACAGGAATATTGATAGGAGAAAAGTCGATGAACGTGATAGTGTGAAGTAAATTAATACTGGAGTTGAAATGGAGTTGAGTAACAACGACGGTCAGTCATCCGTGACCGCAAATTCTCGAATCAGTCAGTCTCGGTCAGTCATGCATGACCGCGTTCTCTTATCTCAAAATTCTGCGACATTCCATAATGCCTTAAAATACTATATAGGAAAAACCTAGAACATTCTATGGGCTTCTCGTTATCTCTAGAGCAAATCATTCGAAGGACTTCATCTATAAAATGCGTCACGCGACGCGGAATCACTCAGTTCATTTTGTAACGACAAGTGCAACACCTCCGTAGCGAAAGAGTGTGATCAGTGATTCGTGATATAACAACACGCGATTATAAGCAAACGAACGCAGTGACTGCCAATGATACCAGCGAATAGTTTCTACGAGCGAACATCGAAAAGAATTTAAAAATTAGTGCGAATTAAGAAACATTTCAATAATAAGTGTGTGAAATACGTTAAGAGTAGAATAGGATATTTGATACCCTTCTGGGGAACCGGAAACAAAACTAACCTAAACAGACTCCAACGACAGCAAAACAAAATATTAAAAATGGTCTGTGATCTGAAATACCGGCCGGACACCAACTGAAACTGTATACCGTATAACACAACAATTAAACATCGAAAACATTACAAAAATCGAAACACTTAAAATCATTAACAGACTAGCCATTTAGCGAAATACAAGACGAAGATATAAAATTACACAAAATAAACGAAAAACACCAGCACAACACTAGAATGGCTCAAAACTATCACATAACACACGCCAAAACAAAAACAGGACAATCCCGACTAATTTGCAACGGATTAAAACTATACAATGACCTGCTACAGCAGACCAAACAACTGACCACTGACAAATTCAAAACAGATGTGACAAAAATATTAAAACTCGGCCTACTATAAAAAAATTACTTTGTATCTAAATTATATTATTATATTTTCTCATATTGAATCATGTAAAAATGTTACCCATAAACCTCTTAGGTTTCCATTACTTTTTAAATAAAAAATAAAATATTTGGGAAACATTTAGCGACTTTAAAATTACGAACGGTACAAAAATTAAATCGTGTTCGGGTTTTTTGGTTATAACAGTTTATTTGGTAATAAATTAAACTAAATTAATTTTCTGTGTTTTCGATTGTCTCCCAAACTCATCTCCATCCTCCTCCATGCCACCCAAACCAACAACATCTTATTTTTCAAAAGTGTTCATTTTATTGCTTTCACGCGCGATGTAATGGATAAATTAAATAGTACAATGGATAAATTAAATAGTAAATTAAAAAATAATGATTATTATCTATTATATGGTTCGCGAATTCGGTTATGTTTTTTTAATTCTCTATATTGAGCTGTTTTTGTGATTGTGATTGTGAGTTATTACTTCGCTTGTCCCCAGCCTCCTCATTTTTCAACGTTACTTCCATTAAACTTAAAATACTTAATCATTCAGTACTTCCATTAATTGATCGGTTTTGTACTATCCGCATAGTGAACCAGACTCTAACTAATTGACAATATCAATATCACTGGAGTGTTGTGTAAATATTATGTTGCCGTTGAGGTAAATATTTCGTGATTCTATTAACGTGCTTTAATATGAGGCCGCAAAAATTGGCTTTTGAAATTTATCCTTTCGTCATTTTATATTTAGTAAGGCCAATAAATTCAGTAAACTTTCCATTATTTGGAGGGTGGGAAAAAAATTATCCGGATAATCTCCGCAAGAAAATGGAAAATAAAAGCAAAAACACCACTCCAAAATCGGATGAAATACACTTAATCGCATACAACTGAAATATGATATTGAAAATAAAATAATATAAAATGAAAATAAAATTTAATAAATACAAACACTTGTTGCCCGATAACACTGATGTAAAATTTACACACGATTTTAATGTCAATGTTATAAAAATGGTAAAAAATACACATAATCACACACAGCTATACGGCATGAAAATACAATTAGAGCATATAAAATATGAGGAAAAAAATATATCACTTTGGTGTGTATTTACATTTTAATTAGACTTGCTGCGCGCTATCTTGCTTCTTTTTCTTTTTCTTTTGTTAGATCCTTGATCTGTGTTGATAGGTCGGTCCTGGTCTTGTGACGAGGACGTCCAGCTCTCTCTCCGTCTCTTTGGTGGTCTCTCTGGCGGTCGGCGCCCCTCTGGAATCCCACGCATCACGGCTCTGGGAAGTCTCGTCTGCTCCGTTCTCTTGACATGGTCCCTCCAGAATCGCCTTCTCTGCCTGCTCCATCGTACAATGTTTTTTATGTCGCAGGTTTTACGGATTTTTGCATTGGGTACTCTGTCTCTGAGATTCTTGCCCACAATTGGTCTTAGAGTCTTTGCTCTCTTGAATATGTCTACGAGAAGAGTAAATGAAAACACTAGAAATAAATAAGCGATTTATTAATTAATAGTTAAGTAACTATTCAATGCACAAAGTTACTTAAAACGAACTTAACAGTTTTCTTAAAATTACACTATTTCGCAGTATATTACTCGTAAATGGATCAGGACTGTGTGAGCTGGCTTAAGTCATCACTTACAAAACGCAACGTTCACCAATTCCACCGTAAGAACATCCAACAATTATATTTTTCTTTTAAAGTTGTATATGTGTTCTAAATCAGTTTCTTTCATTATATTCGCATTGACTATGTTCGAGACATCTATGGTCATTCCCATGACATGAGATAGCTGGTAAAGCTACCTAAAGATTTCCATTCATCCAGACGACCCGACCCGAATAGGACGCGGGGAAGAAGATGATGATGATGATACATGTTTGAAAATTAACTCACTTGTAAATTTAACTAAAACACATACCAAGTATTTCTACCTTCCCACACAAAATGAAATACTTTACAACCATTTTGAATTTTAACAAATGTATAATTATAAATATTCACTTATCCTTTCCTTCCAGTGAACTATTAATACAACACCCACACACATTTATTATGCACCCACACACATAACCGTGAGAGTACTACTTAATTATTTTACCCTTTTTTGCTAATTTAATTCCTAATACCTTTTGAAATTTAAATTAATTTGTAAAATAACGATAAAATCAACTAAATTATGCGTAAATTAATGATCAATTCAGTGAATATTATATTGTACTAAGAAGGTGTAATATCCTATGAGTATTTGGATTACATTATAATATTTTCAATGTATAAAGGGGTCTTTGAAATCGAGAGGCGGATATTTTGTACGCCTACACATTTTAATTTATTTTTAAATCCTTTATATTCCTTCCATTGAGTGATTTGGATTTGGAAAACATTCTACAAACATTTTATCTGATAATCAATCATATTATAATGAAACATGTCCCCACTATCTCAGTTAAATCAGCAGCAAAATTTCGCAGTTGGTACAACCCGTCGTTAGTTAAAATTATTAAAGAAAAATTAACATAGCACAAGAAATGGAAAATGTGCGGTGACCTCTCTGATTTTCAAACATTTAACTTGCTGAGAAAGCGACAAAAAAACTAGAAAATTTTATTAAAAAATCCGAGTCCCAAATTAAATCTGACCCTAAATAATTCTGGTCATACGTGAAAAGCAAACATAAAGGAAACACAGATTTTACAGCAAGCGTCTATTATAAAACTCGATTCGCTAATAATGGCGCTAATATCTGTAAGTTATTTAAAGACTATTATTAATATTTAAAACATTAACTTTGTGGTTACACATAATAACAGAATGTTAGAAAACTTAGTAAAAACCACTATACCAGATTTACGCTACCGGTTTCGAGACGTACCCGTCTCTTCGTCAGGACCAACACTACACTTCTATTTTCACAACACTATACACCCCACCCATAGTACTGTTAAACTATCACCAATATTGATCACATGCGTGTATATCTTGTCAGAGACAAGCATGCACTGAGTATAGCCTACTGAACAATTCAAGAATCTAACGAGAGAGTGTGAGAGGGCGCGGGGTCTAAAGTGGGTGTTACCACATCTTTTGTGAACGTTAAAATAAACAAAGGGCTTTATGGAAAATAAATTTGTTTATTAATGAGAGGTACTCTATTATTCACCGCCTCCCTAATGTAAAAAATTCTAAATTATTCAATTTTAAACCTTTATTATTAGTATTTAATAATAAAGGTTTAAACTACTTAAAAAGCTGTATTGTAACTCGTTCCACTTCAAAATACAATCTGTTAAATTCTACAAATAACCTAGACAGTTTTATTGACAATTTGCTTTTATTTAAAATGAAACTCCGTAATATCATTTACGATTATTGAAATAAATTTAATACTTCTTTAATTGATTCCCAATCCCTTCGTCTTCCTATCCTTCCCATTTTATGCATTATCATAATTTTTAATCTTTGAAATGATTATCATAATTTAAACTTTCATTACATATTCTTAATCATTTCTTTACTTAGTTTTTTTACCAGCTTCGAGGAAACTTCACCGGTTATGCTAAATGAATATTCTTTCGATATTATACAATTTTTTTATTACATTGTACTGTATGTTTCCCAAAATAAAATAAAATAAAAAATAAACATAAACTTTACCGACAGTCTTGATTTCTCGTGGAAAAAATTTTCAAAAGAAAATTAACACACTTCCCGTCATCTAATCGAGCTAAAATTTTGCACATCGGCTTAATGTTGATAACAATGCATTTTTATATGCACACATACAACGCGCACATAAAAAATCCAAATTTATCTCAGATATTCGGGAAAATATCTACTTAAATATTTATCTTCACTTTATATTTATATTTTCTTTTCTTTAAATTCATATATTCTTGTGTTTGTATCTACTACCCAATTGTTATCCTACTTTTATATTTATTTTTACATTTCTATTTCTTTACAATTGTTATTTATTACTATTCTATGTTACTATTGCATAACTCTCTAGTGAGAATAACTGCCACAGAACAGGTGTAGAGTTATTAGTAATTACTGTTAAACAAATGTAATAAACAACAAACCAACAATAAACTTGAACTATTATAAAATTATTTAAACCATAGACATTTTATTGCTTATCTATTTTTTTAAATTGCTACAAAAAATCTGATTGCTTTCTAATAATTTAATTTATAATAATATTTATTTTTAAAACGATTTATAATAAAAACTATGTTTAATTTTTTAAATGCGTTTTAGCAATACTTTAATTCTTAAACGATTTATAATAATTATTTTTTTGTTTTTTAACATTCAGACTCCAAACACATAATTAATGACCTCGATAGATAGTTTCAGAGACACATTAGAGTAAGTACTATTACCTAAGTAAGGTATTCAATAGACATGCCCATAAAATCCATGCATAATAAAATCATTGTCATCGGATTCTACTTCAAATCAACAATTACATTTAACTCAACGTGCAGCTGGTACAAGCACCGTTTGAGCGTGCAACATCAAAACCGATTCATATGAAGCCATTCATATCTATACTGCAGAATATACAAAGGTACAAAATATACAAACCAGAATATACAAAGGTACAAAATCACACAAGTCTGCTCTGATTGTTGAATCATTAATTAAATCATTAATTGGGTTTGTATTTTTAAAATTTGATTTACAGTTAAAATATGTCAATATGGCTTTGAAAATCAGAAGTAATGTATGCTCTTATGCATCACGGTATTGTAGAGAAGTATCCGATAATCATTTTTAAAAAAATTAATGAAACAATTCCATATTGTTATATGGTCAAATACTTTTCATGATAAAGAAATTAGAAATATTGTTCTAAGCAAATACGTTTTAAATCAATTAATATAAATATTAATCGCATTGTAAATGAATAAGTTTTATAAAACTCACAATTTCCATGCAAATGTGGAGTACGTGGGTTTCACAATTCGGATATATTTCATATTCCATAAAACGTCCGGATATTATACTAATTCCCGCTTTAAACCAAAAAAAACTGCATTTGAATTAATTTTTAATCGCATCTGATGATGGTTGGAACTGCTCTTCTCCAATGTCTAAGAGTGATTTAATAACTTAACATGTATGTATAGGCGGCCCTTATAGTCCAGTGGGCATGACAGTAACTTCCCATATCGAGGGTTCCGGATTCGATTCCCGGTGAGGTCATATCATCTTTGTGATTGACTAAATCCTAGGGGGTTTTTATGACGTGTTTTAATACAATTATTGGGCCTAGTAGCCTGTTGTAGCCTAACAAAAGAATATTTGCCACCATAACAATGTTTAATTTAGTGTAAAAAAAAGTATTACTGCGTAACCAGTTGGGGGTTCGCTGTATAAGTTTAGAAGTGATATACAAAATTATAAATTTGAAGCAGAAGAAAAGAATTATATATAGACAAAGAGAAAATAAAAATAACTAATTACTTATAAAACGTGATAAATACTTTCCATTAAAAAATCGAAATGAAAATGTTATAATATATAAATACATGTTATTTGAAAGATCTAAAATAATGTTATTAAAGTTCTTAAATTAAAAATAAATGAGAATTTTTTATAGTCAAAAGTCATACACAGTTACACGATCAAACGACCTTCAACATGGTTTATTAAAATCCATTAACTAGGAGGCTTAAAATATTTAAAAAATAAGGATAACTTTGCTCCCCAATTGTTTTTGAATATGGGGTCCCACAATTTGAGAAGCTCCGCATTGTTGTACGGCAATCATAGCGAGATGAAAAAAAGGCTTCTCAGATTATTGTCGTCTATGTTTGGTTTATAGTCCAATTCCAGGGGTACTTTGCCATTAAACCCCGACCCTAGTGAGAAACGCCTGTTTACTCGAGGGCAGCGAAAGTGGAAAAGAAAATCACTCGACGCTATAACATTTCACGTTTCATTTCATTAATGGACATTTCAAATGTTTGTTTGCAATAAACAGTTGGCCTCGAATTTATTTTCATTAAATTAATGCATTTATTATTTAAACACTCTACACTATACTTTATACTATGCATGAGGGGGATAAACGCACAGTCAGCAATATCCAAAGAACTGAAAAAAAAAATTAATGCAATCACTGAGGATTAGTACTAATTACTACAATGAGATGGAGTAACAAAGTTCTATGTCTTCCATTATCATGTTTCAAATCTCTTTGAAAAGCAGAGGAAGCAATACCAACTTTAATCACTCAACCCCTAAGAATGTGCCACGCAACAAAATGGCGATTCGTACTAATGTGAGAGTCGTCAATTTTAGACTGAAAAAACATAGCAAGAACAGCAATATACATTTGTGTAAATATCAAAAGCAGCAATGTTTATTATTAAGTGACACAATTATATCCATATTCAAAAGTAAACGTTTTATTTATATGCGTATATGAATGGGAAACTAAAGTGACAAGTTTCTTTAAAAACTTTTTTCCAATAAGATGTACGTTTCATAGATTGGGATATTGCTACTTTCTTTTTATACCACTATATACTTTGCATTATACCTCTTCCAGGGGCGTGCAGTCAGAACAAGAAGAATGACTTCTATTTAAATGTATATGTGGAAGAAAATAAATATTCACCTGACAGAATATTATGAAATATTACAATTTTAATAATATGTTAATTATTGTGATAAGAATATAACGAGATATATCTCTTATTTTGGTTACTTTTCAAAATATGTACTGAGGAAAAAGTCATGTTTCTTATTCTTCTCCTCTCACTGCATGCCCTTGACGTCTTCATAACGTAGAATAGGAAGAAAATATATTACACGAGTATGTACCACAAAAAAATTACAAAATAAATCAGATAGAAGGCGATGTTTTTTTCTTAAATAGAGATGTGAACACGGAATACGTGTCACATAAATATTTTTACTATTTTTAAGCTAGGCTAAACGCATTTACTATGAAAATAGGACTAACTTGCTGGTCTGGAGTGAGGTTCGAACCCGCGTCCTTTGGATCACGAGGTGAGAGTCCTAACCACAAGACCAACAAG
Source organism: Agrypnia vestita (assembly GCA_016648135.1). NCBI lineage: Eukaryota > Metazoa > Arthropoda > Insecta > Trichoptera > Phryganeidae > Agrypnia > Agrypnia vestita. Next base: position 50,824 of record JADDOH010008168.1, read on the forward strand.
CCACTTCAGTTAATAATCTGTCGATGAGAAATTCTAATACTCTCGAAACTTCATTAGTCAAATATAAAATTATAATTTTAATCGCGTAGATATAACATGGTTAATGTATTTCACTCAATTAAATGATCATTTATATAAAACTTTTATATCAAATCCATCATCAATATATTGTTTTTCATTAAATTACAGACAAGATTTCTCTTCTTTTGATTCCTTGTAATAAAATAATCACATTGTATTTCTTAATATTGACAGTTAATGCTTCAGGATAAAAATTACTTGCTGGTCGTCCAATACATCATTATTACCAATATATGCCCCAAATTATCATTTAACTGCAAATCAGTAATTTGGAATCTTACTGATTTGGTACTTGCAGTTAAAGGCAGGTAAACCTCAAACACACTCTCTTAAGATTCCCAGAATCACTCTGCAAATGTTAAAACTAAGACTTGGATCTATTCGATATTTGTTATTCTCTAGTGTTATCAGTATTACAAAACGTTATATCTGTTGTAAAAACCATCATAGACATAAAATATTGTGAAGTGATCCTCGTTGCCCAGTGGGCATGACACTGATTTCTCACACCGACGGTTCCGGGTTCGATTCCCGGTGAGGACACAATTAATCCATGTGATTTACTCAAGCCTGGGTGTTTTTTGATGTATTTCGCTTCTGTAATTCGGTCTCCTGGCCTGTTGAATCGTAAAATTAAAAAAAAAAAAGTAGATACAATATCTTAGCTCTTCAAAATATTGCCTGGAGGAGTAACAATATATTGTAATAAGCATATATCTTTATAACGATTGGCTCATGAGATGTAATATTTTAACACATAAAAATATAGGTTATCTTTATCACAATTCAGTGCTTATCTCATTTTCGACCAAAGTTGACATCTTGATGGAAATTCTTTGAAATTGGTCGAAAAAAACGAAAAAAATATTGAAAAAGGAGATACAATGTTTAATATTTAAGCCATCGATGTTAAAGTCGAGGCCATTAAAATTACTTTTTATGTGCACATGAATTGGACGTCGTTATTCCGGATGCATCCAATTAAAAAAAACATGGATTTAAGATAATGACTTCTAAAAATTAGACCCTACAAAAACCTAATATGCAATGCATTGCTGTATATTTTTTTGCATAAGGTTCATTTTAGAGATGTTTTTTTTAATTATTTTTTTTCAATTGATTCAGCAACATTGCAGATTTACATTTTTTTAAATATTGATTGTATTTGTATAAATCTACTATATTATTTGATTAATTACACCTATATTCTTTTGTTTTTTGTTTTTCTAAATTATATGAAAATTTATTTTTAAATATTATTGCTGAAGTTCTTGATAACTCGCAATTATTGGAAAAAATTTTAGAATTGGGTTAGAAGTTTTTTTTAATAATAATATTTTGTTTACTATTATATGCTTTACCAATTTCTAATAATTCTAAATTATTCAATTTCAGACCAAACTTATTTATGTGTAAAATAGAAAGTCCTCAATTTTTGTAAAAACCATGTAGGTCTAATAAATCAAATAAAATAAGTAGATTTGTACAAATAATACAATCAATATTTTTTTTAAATGTCAACCTACAATTTTGCTGACTCAATTGAAAAAAAATGAAAAAGATTTAAAGTCAAATAAAAAAAAAATGCGCGTACGACAGCCGCGAAGCGCTACTTTCAATAGTTTTAATAAAAATCCAAGTTTTTTAATATAAAATAGATTGATAATGCCTTCATAAATGCGTCTCTCAAAAATTAAAAATATTAAACAAAATTAGTTCCTGAAATATCGTGACTTAGCACCAATTTTTCTAAAATTGTGTTTTAATGCAAAAATGTTTACAACAAAAGAACATACACGAATAAAAAATAACTTTCAAATCCATTATTAACTTTCATTTATTATCCTTTATTCAAATGTCTGTCTTACGTACGGACGGTGAGAATTATTTGAATGTTGAACATGTTAATTTTAAAAATCATTTTGCTACAAAAATAAATACAACCGTCGTGCGAATACGCAACAGCTGTATTTATTTTTTTAACAAAATTTCAGTAAACATACCACCAGAATGTGTTTGTTTTCCAGCCCTGTTGTGTATTTAAAATATGAATAACCGCCAGAATAAATAATAGAAAAATCGGCATTCGTGCTTTTGTTTTGTTTCGATTTAGAATTATTTCACTTGGCTTTCATAAGCAGATTTTTGAAAATAAACGTTAGCATTAATAAACCGAAATTATTCAGCTTTGCGCTGTTGGCGGGCACATTGCACCACTGTATTGATAAACTACGGGACAGGTAATATTTTCAAAATAATTTTTTATTTTCTCATAATTTTTTTTTTTATTTATTTGCGGAAATAAGTCTAAGATCGAAGAAGTGTTTTGAAATTTGGTAATTTTCATAAGTGTCTTCTGAGAATTTAAATTATTTAGGATTTCAAAGGTTTCCAAATTGTTAATTATCCATCCTTTAAGAAGAACTTGTGAGTATCGAAAGAATTCTTGGTAGTAATTATATGGTTGGATGGTAGTAATTATACTAAGAAGTTATTTTTTGGCTTTTAAAAATGTTGCGAAGGCAATAGGATTGCAATCAATCCACGCTTTACTAAATGCACCAATTTAATTGTTTTTTCTTTTTAACAAAAAAGATCTTTAACATTTTGTATGTATGTATATTTTATTAATATATTATGACTTTCAAAGCTTGTGCTATATATTCTCTCTGCATTATTACTTTTTTGTTTTTAAATTTCTATATTATTATGTTTTTCATACGCTTTTTGCTTTTTAGTATATAATATATTTATCTTTATTTGTTTGTATCTGTATTCTAAGTATTTTCTTCTCACTTTGTCATTACTATGTTTACATGTATTATGTTTTTTTTCTCTTCTCTAAACTATATATATCTATTATGTTAATGTACACATACCTATCTATTGTAAAAACTCTATAGGGCGTTAATTAATAATAAATAAATAAATAAATAAAATTCGTAATAACATGGACCACTATTGATTAAATAGTAAATTTATTTCACGAGAGGTGCGAGTGATACAGACATCCCTCTAGAGTGGTTTCATTTCATAAACTGATTTGAGAAAATATCAAATTCACGAAATGACAAATTCCGCCCGATTCGCTCCGTGTTCCAGACAAAGGGTAAGGTATATTAACAGACCGTATTTGTATTATTAAATGGAATGTAAGGATACATTTCGGCGCTGGATGGGAATTATCAGAATTGATCCAGCTCTGAATTAATATCATGTTTAATTACTTTTCACACCGAACCTTAAATGTTTTACATATTACACTCAAAGCAAAACCATAAATGTTTTTCATATTAATCCTAAAAGCAAAACATTTAAACTCGAGTATTTTTTGGTTCGAAGAATGTAAATAAACATTAAATCCTTTAAATAACATCAAAATTATATATATTTTTTAACATGATTAATTCTCTGAATTCATAAAGCGTTACTCTGTATTATTCTATATTACATAATTATAAATAATGGAGGTTGTATACATTATATGAGACGTATGGAAACAATACCACCACTTTTTAAAATATTTCTATTTCTATTTAATTTCTATGCAGAATAAAGAACCATTACCTAAAATAGAGCACATAAAGACGTGATCTTTTTAAATAGACAGCTAAAAGTAACATAAAAGAATATAATATAAATTTAATGCAAATATTTTGCTTATAATTACAATATTTATAAAGTAGTTTCCCAAATATTTTAGTATTTATGTGTGTAAATAATAGTTTTGCGTTGCTCCGAAAAGAAAATATATTTTATTAAACAAAAGAACATAATATTTCACATTAATATTTATAAATAATAAAAGTACACATCATACCTGAAAAGAGAAACAACATTTAAAGCTATTATTTTATATTTATAAATTAACATTCACAGACTCTTTATCAATTATTAAATTATCATACACCAGTATATTATTATTAAAACATAATTTTCACAATAGGTCGATTGTCAGTTGTTTGTTTGTCAAAGAATCAATTCAAATTAAATGAATATCAGTAGGTACCTACTGATCTTCATTTACATATTTATAAACTTAAAATGGAAAAACTAAACATTAAGTATTTTAAGTACCAAATAAACAACAACTAAGAACAAACTCAAACAATAACAAATATACAAAACTTAAATATAATACTAATAATAACATATTAAACATTGCAAACTATTAAATTTATCAGACAAAGCTAGATTCCTTAAAACATGTTAGTGAATCGGAAAAAATATCTGATATGTTACATCACTTGCCAATCTGTGAAACCTTCTGATAAATATGTTAAACATAACGTTTGTTGTGACACTGTCACAATCAAACGTTATGCTTTTCTTAAAAGGGATGTAATTGGACATTAGTGGTGTTACTTCTAGGCTATTGAAATAATTTTTACCAATTTTTAAAATAAATAAAGGCCTGTCGTTTTTCTCTATTTTATCTAATTAGAGACATTAAAAAGCTATATTTTATGTTTAATATTGGCATAATAAATATATTAGAAATTTGTGCTGAACTTGCTAGATTTTTGATGCTGCATTACACGAATCAAGCAAAATTAACTTTGTTATCTCTTCCTGAGTTTAATAATTTTGATATTTTTTTCATTAAAAATCAATGTTAAAACGTAAACACTACAATGTATATGCCAAATTCATCTATATACTTACTTATACAAATATATAAAGAGGTAAAGTTTGTAAGTTTATAAGTTTGGATGTAGAAGGTAATCTCTGAAACTACTTACCCGATTTCAACAATTTTTTCACCAATATTTAGAATGGGCTTTCGAAATGACCGTAGGTTACAAGTCATCGAAAAAATAGTCGAGCGATGTGTTTTTTATGGACACTGCCTTAACGGAAGAGATATTTAAATACTTTCTTTAGCGAAGTTGTAGGACTCAAAAAGTTCTTTAAAAAAATCCGCATAGACATATATCTATATATTAAGATTAAAACACAAATTACTTAAAATCTACGCGTGCAACGCCGCGGACACAGCTAGTCAATAATATTATAATCCCTCAATAATCGCTCCATTTTTTTCAAATGTGTAAGAAAATGAATGTATGTGAATAAAATGAAATTCCAGGTGGTTTCTAACTAAAGATGTATAAAATATTATATGAACGAAATTCAATAGCAACGAAGCATATTTGTTAGTAGAAGACAACATAATCGTAACATATTGAAGTAGGGAGCCAATTTGTTGGGAAAGAAAATCAATATGCACTAGTTCATGAAAAATAAGCTTCGATGAATGTTACCAATCGTAACGTAACAATGTGAATTAATTTATTTATTTTAATTTTTTTCGTGAATATTGCACGTCTCGATGTCGAAATGGTTAATTAAAAAAAAAAACAAATGAATTTTCAGCTTCAAAATCGTGCAATTATTACATCCGTGATTTTTCACGGAAGTACGTCTAGTACAGTTGTTTCAAATAAACAATTTGTTTGAAACCACTGGTGGCAATTGTAACAAAACGCCATCTATGCTAATTTAATTAAATTATACAATTAATTACCTGTGCCTAACATACGACCATTGTTCCCACTTGGCTGCTAATATGATGAAACACAGAAGCAAATACCGCACTGACTAAAAACCGCCGAGCTTAAATTATAATGATGTATCCTGATAGTTTTGATAAATACCAACAGATCATCACAGAATACAAGCAAACCGCAAACATATTAACCCTTATTTTAATGATATTTCATTAATGCAGTGTTATTTTTAATTGACCACATAAATCACATCATGCAATGCTCATTCAAAACGCAGATAAATCATACATTATGCAGGAATCAAAAATGTTTATAATATACTAAAATGCAGTTAAAATTTAATTTGATATTGTTCGAATATGTAATACTGACAGCAGAATAAATAATAAAACAATATTTTATATGTACATACATGTATCCTGAGAATATAGTTACTATATTTGTTTACTGTGGGGTTACTATTTAATTAAAATGCATATTAGAGTATCACAAAAACGAAGCTATTTCTATGAGAAACATGTATGAAAGTCTTTTGTACGATGGCCCAGGGCTTACAACCTGTGTGAGCTAGCTCAAGTGATGCGATGTTCATCAATTCCATCGTTAAAATATCCACACATTATTAAATTTTTAAAAGTTGTATATATTTTCCAAATTGAAACCTTCCATATATTTAAAGGGACTATGTTAGATACATCTGAAGTCCTTCTCATGAAATAGTATACCTGTATAGATTACCTAAATATAAAAACGAAATTAATTGCGTGCTGTCCGAATCCCTTGAAATATGTAACTTTAAACAACGCTATTGAATGCCCCAAAATACTCTAGAATACTCTAGACTTATCTACCATAATCGGAAAACATTTAAAATGTCAGGAAGGAACGATGGATTTTTTTATTTTGACGTATCTACCGGCGTGATTTTAGCGACAAACCATGGCGATCGATGTTACCAACGCGTGTGTGATACCAATGACGCACAGATCAATTGAAGCGAAATACCTACTAACAGGCGATAGTGAACAGAATTTTAACAAATGTGTTTCCCAGCAATAATAAAGTGTTAATAGATGAGTGATAAATTATAGATTATTGCTGCGGAACACTTCAGGTTCAGTGACTTTTTCAATTAAATACATATAGAATATATTTTCATTTCGAGGCTTTTATGCACTGTATATGCACTGTCAACGCCCTTATTTTAAATACGAAAAATAATACATTTAAAAAAATCATTAAAATTTATTTTTATATGTTAAAGTAAAAAAGAACCGTTATTCATTTTATTATACATAACTTTAAAAAAATGTAAGTGCAGCCAAAAAACTAACCCATAAAAACCAAGTTTTTATTGTACTCCCTTTCTCATTTACTAGTGCTAACTGGTTTGGCGCTTAACCTACGCGTTGGGCTTCGGTCGGGCGACGCTACGAAAGGGAATAATAAAAAATTTCCAAAAATCCAAAATTATACTTTAATCATGTTTAGTGCCTACCAGATGCGTCGCAGTCTCTTTATACAACTTAGTAAGTTGAACTATAGTTATTTATTTTTTAACGAAAATTTGACAGACCTTCTTGATCGTCGCCACGAGTCTGCTTGCAAAGTTTCAGCTCGATTGGATCACGGAAAAAGGGTTAAAAATCGATCCAAAGTTTTTGCGTCAAGCAGACGCCACGAGTTAATATAAAGGGAGTAAAAACATTTTAATTTAGTTGGCCTTGGTAAAGTGTCAGGCGTCTGGAGCAACTTCGCTAAGATGAATGGGTCTGTAAACGCTGCAACCTCCTCTCTGTACTAACCAGAATTGAGTTGAATACAGGAGGCTGGAGGATCTTTTATGGCCGTGTCCACTGAACGAGACACATTGAGATAAATCTCAGCACCGTGTATATGTTCGTGTTGAAATTCTCATTCCGAGATAAACTCAGAGATCGCTGCTTGCGTTGGTAGGACGGACCTATCCATGTAGCTAAATGATGATCGATTTGAAAACGAGACTCGACACATTATAGAATGTACGACTTCCAGACTTACGTTTTATTATCAAACCTGAAATGTGTGTAAACATGTTCACTACAGCACGTAAGAAAGTTTGGATATTATGGCATATGAGCTCGGAAGATTTTATCAGATAATAGGTAATAGAGATATAAAAAATGTGTACGTAAATAAAATTTTAGAATATAAGGTATCGGATAATATTTTTGAACTAGCTGTTACCAGCCAAAAATGACGGAATATTGGTTCGCGCCTTTGTTAAGGCCTAGTATATATTTATAGTATATTTTGTCGGTCCACGGATAGGCGGTAGCAACCCGGGTTTGCTGGCCGGTATACTGTTGCACAGATATGCACACATGTTGCACACATTAAAACCGTTAAAAATATTTTTAGTTTATCCAAATTTTTCAGAACAGTACTGGATTTTAATCACAGGGATATCACTAATTAATCAATCCATATATTATAGATGTCTCACAGAGACGAAATTATATTTTTATGGGAAAGTAGGTATGAAAGTCTTCGGGTGTTCATAGGGCTTGCAATCTATCGTACGGTTGGCTTAAATGATCATTTTACACAATGTAACTTTCACCATTTCCTACTAATTATATATTAATGACATCTGTGATCATTCAAGGAGAATAAGAAAAAACTTTGGATGCCGGTCGCGCTAAGGATTGTTGCAACACATATACGGAATATGTCGTATAATTTAAAAATATACAATTTCCAAAAATGTAATACACATGATATTCTATCTTGGGTGGAAATGGCGAACTTTACATTCTGTTAAGTGATCACTTAAGCCAGCCGTACGGTAGGTCGTAAGCCCTATGTACACCCAAAGACTTTTATACCTTCTTTCCCATAAAAAATATAATTTCGTCTCTGTGAAACATCTATAATGTATTGATATATTTTCATTAATTATATCCTAATATCGTAGTTTGCCGTTTTTCGTTGTGCAAAAAGTAAACCGAATCCATGTGATGGCGACCATTTAAATTAACTCTCACGTGCCGATATAATAAAAGTGGCGAAACGAATGTTGCAGCGAACTTGTTGCAGCGAGGCGCACTCTGGCGGGCATGAATAAAGCAGGCCGCCGCGCCGCTCGCCGGCCGCCCCATAAAAACTCCATTGAATTTTAATATTCATGTAGCGGCGTATTAAATTGCGGCGGCATCTCTGGAGGAAACTTGTAAATGAATAGCGAACTTATGTGGAGTACATTGCTTAATGGTTGGTGCCAATGTCCCGCGAAAGGCCCGTAAAAGAATTTCGGTTATATTACTCTGAGTAAAATATAATTTCATTATTTAATATAAAAAAAATATGAACTTGCAGTTTTAGAGCATAGTTCATTGTCACGAGATGTTAGAAACTAAAAGAAGTTGCGCGCAGTCATAACTTCTCAAAATGTATTACTCGATTTTACTGACAACAACACCATTGAACAATCTGGAATCGTCTAGGGTGTTTCGTAATTGTTCTTCTCTGGATTGTTCCAAAAGTCTCTCTGAACGTCTATCGTAAAATCGTAAAGGAATTGACCTATAAATACAAGGGCGCCACGCGACGCGGAGTCAGTCATTCGTGACGTTTAACGTATGCAACATTCTAGCGATATTAACAACGGAGCGTCAGAGGTGTGGTTGTCACGTTGTGGACCGTTTAAGAAAATTCGTTTTGATATTTTGATATTCTTCCGAATTATACACATACACAAAGCTTATTCTCTGTGAGACTTCTGTTATTTATCTTGATTAATGATAATCCCTTTTTGAACAAAATAAAGTAATTGTGTAAGTAAGTAACACATTTAAATGTATTGTTCCAGAATCCCTGTTTCCGCAATTTGCGGAGNCCCCATCCCCTGCGCTATATTTTGCCTTGAGGTTGTCTGTTCTTATTGGCGGGGTAGTGGGGAGATGGCAGAGGAAGATCCCAACGTCTGTTGGGGGCCGGGCCATTGGCGTTCTCTTTTGTCACATGGTGGTCGAGCGGGCAACGCTGCTTAGGGGGCACAAGGTAACTAACTACCCTAATGATTCCCTCTCCCTCTCCCTCTCCCTCTCCCTCATCCTCTCCTCCTCCCTCTCCCGTCTCCCTCTACCTCTCCCTCTCCCTCTCACCTCTCCCTCTCCCTCTCCTCATCTCCCTGCTCCCTCTCCCGGGTGCCTCTCACCTCTCCTCTCCCTCGGTTCCCGTCTCCCTCTCGCCCTCCCGCCTGCGTCCTCTCCCTCTCCCTCTCACCCTCTCCCTCTCCCTCTTCCCTCCCGCTCTCCCGTCCTGCCCTCTCCCGCTCCCGTCTCCCTCTCCCTCTCCCTCTCCCTCTCCCTCTCCATTTTCCTCTCCCTCGTTTAAAAATTCACCTACCACGCTGGCTTCCAATCGCTGTAACTGGTAAATTTAAAAAAAAAATATTAGTGTTGACTCAATTAATTTTTTAATTGGTAGGTACTTCAAACTAAATAAAGTAAGACAAATTGATTCTTTGAAAATTTCAAAGCGGTGAAATCCCTTAAGTACAAAATATCACAATCTTTGAGGATTTTAGAATTTGGCTTGGAACATATTGTCCCGGAACATTTGCCTCTCAGATGTGGGAGGCAAATATGTTACAAACAGTTTAATTACTTTTATTTACTACACACGAGTTTAATTGGAGCATTGTTCTTACATTCTCACAAAATATATCTAGAATCTTCGCTGCACTTTTTATCTGATTTCGTAATTCGCACTAATTATCACTCCTGAATAACGCGTTTCTCATATACTGATGCACCTTACTTTAATCACTCATGTTCGCACTAGAAAACTTCTTGGTCATCGGTAGGTAATTTCTTGATAATGTCGACTCTGACACACATAGAGTGCGCAGTAGCCGGTCGATCCCTCTTAAAGGTAACCATTGTGTCACGACGGTTCCAAAATCTATTTCTTTATTCCAGATCTTAGTTGAAATCTCTCATTATCTTTTAAAAGGTAAAGAGTGCTGTAAAATCCTTATTTAAGTGCATTTTTTTTTCTACCATTCCGTGAAAATATGCATGTTTTTTCTTTTTAAACGTTGCATAACCCATGTTATTCCATTTATATATATTAAATAAATCACATTTTTATATATATCATACATCATTTTATATATATTATATATAGCAATAACAAAATAACGTTGCGTTTTTAAGCAAATTTATGGATCAATTAGAAAATGACATACACGAAAATCAAATCAAAGAAAACATATTTTATTTGCAACCAGAATTCGAACCACGGATCTCCACTCTTTCCGGGAATGGCGCGTTATCCAGTTTCGCTACATCAACCTAGTACATTGATGTCAATTGCATGTATTATATTGTAACATGTAACAAATTTAATTAATATATTTATTTTAAACTTATTTAGGTAGCTTGGGAGCACATGGATGGCAAGGTCTTCTTGAGCATCCATCACACTCTCATCTCACAAAACCCACGAATCAGCGTGTCTTCTACTGATGAGCGATCCTGGTACCTGCACATCAGCAGGGTGGAAGAAACCGATCAAGGGTGGTACATGTGTCACGTCAACACAGATCCCATTCTCTCACAAAAAGGATATCTGCAAGTTCTCGGTAAGAATAAGTATTAGAATAAGAATATTGTTATGTGGGTACGTATTAAAAATTAAGGTAAATACGTGGCGATCAAAAACGCATGTATATACACGAGTAAGGAGGTACCGAGTACATCAGCACCTAAACACGAAAGGCCGTCGCTCTCGGTACAACGGTAAAAATCAGAACGCTGAATTCGGGAAAGAGCGACGATGGGAGCGAGGGCAACGAACGAGGACAAAGGCGAGAATTGCTACAGGGCATGAAGAGCGGATGAACTCACATTGCTGACCAGACTAAATATTACCCACACTAGCGGCCGAGTAAGACGAAGTCACAATACTCCGAGTCTTTTGTCCACAACAACTATAAAAACGGTAGTCTCCAGAGCAGACTATCTCACTTCCCCAGTGAACGGCTCGTATAGCGGAAGCCCTCGCCGTCATACCTTCGAACGTCACGCTTTCACTTGTAACCTTTGTACCTACTGTATTCTTTATAACTTTTACTTTTGCAATTCAATAAATTCTGTAAAACCATCGTGACTTTGCATCATCAACACCGCCTCAACTCATCCTAAACCGAAGGGCTCATCCACCTCCACAAATATAAACTGCATCCAATAAATAATCATATCCTCACGTGAAAGAGAAAATTTTCAAACAGGACGAAAATTTATCACATTCCTTGAATCTCTTATAAAAATAACACTCATAGGACTATAAATGATACATTATCGGTTGATATGGCAGTTATTTTGTAGTGCAACATGACTATTTTAATTTACATTAAATTGAACTTTGTTAAATAACTATAAATAAAATAAAAAACATGTAGTTAAATTTATCACAACTATAGTTTTGAGAGGATCAGTCCCTCTCACCGTCAAGTGTCATTTATAACTAACCTTAATATAAAATTTTATCGTCTTATTTGAGTAGAGCAGCGGGTCGCGAAGCAGTTGATAGAATTTTTTTGTTTTTTACGGAAAGATGTCGAGGATCGGATACGTTTGTTAGAATGTGATGTTGATAATGAGTGTTTTCTCTTAATTTAGGTTTCTTTACAGACAACGAAAATAATTATATTTAGATGAGGTGTTACACAATTTTTAGCAATTTTAGAACAAAGTATTACATATTCTTAACCGAAAATAATACAACAATTATAAATAAATAACCCTACCTAAGTTGTAAAAATATTTGAAAAATATGTTTTAAAAGCTTTCAAGTCGCTTATCTCTATAAGTAATGATATTTTTTACGAAGTAATACACAAATTTTGAAGCCAGTCTTAAGTGTGTAATTCTTTATGTATTGCGAAATAGGTCTGAAGCACTTTATATTCTACATCATGATAAAAAAAAAGTCGCAATACGTCGCGCGCACATTTACGAATTGTGTTTATTTCGAATAATTCTTACTAAACTTTGCCAGTTGTGTGAAAACTTCAGGTAATGTTGTCGGGAAGAAGGTTCGTGGAACGGTATGAGGGAGGCGTGAAGAAATAGGCCTGCTAATGTATTAAGGGGTGGTTAACAGCCGGTAACGTCAAACCGGAAACACCTCCGGACGAGTTTGTTCAGTTTTAAGGGTGGCTTTATTAATAAACACTGTCACGGTATAGTTCCTAAGGAGGGACTCAAATTTTTCCAGTTTTTGATTTCGAGCTATGGATATTTCATAGTCTTACAAGGGAGATAATTTTTCATTTTATTTACGTATCGTTTAAATATTAAAGAACGTTATTTTTATAAAATATTTTTTAATTCACGTCATTTGTGTATAATATGAAGTGAAAAAAAACACTATTCTAATCCACTGCATATTTTATTTAATGTTAAAACATTTTCGACGACAACCCTTTTATCATCGATAACGTATTTCAACCGAAATACATATAATATTCAACCGTACATTATTGATAATGGGAAATTTCTCCTCGAACATTAACGAACGCTTTAACATTAAATAAAATATACAGTGAAAATGCAATAATGAATCTGCACAAAGTTTCACAGAAAAACTTTAGACAGTTGCTAACGTAATATTAAATTATTATATTTAAAAGGGTCAAAATGCTACTGAACTTTGTAATTTCAGTATTAAAAAAGGGATTGGATAAAATTTCTCCACCTGCCAGACATTTACTATATATAAAATATAAATATTTTTTCGAACCTCTTAAACAAATTCAAAGGTGAATAACTACATAATCCTCTTTTTTAATTATTTTTTTAATTGATGAATGGCATATATTTAAATGATTATTTTAATTTTGCAAAATCATCGAGCAAAAAAATATAAACGATCATCTTTTTTAATTAAAAATCATCTTTCTCCGAGACATAAAATAAATCAAATCAATCCGTATATTTTAATCTGTTTAAAGCTACACAAAATAAAGTTTAAAATGTAGAAATTATGTTTAAAAGTTACTTTTGGGGCCCTAAAACTCAGTGTAATGAGCATTACTAATATAATAAATGCATGGTTACATACTTAGTGTTCAATGAAAATAGCAAAACGAATTTCACTCTTGGGAAGAATCAGAAGATATATTAAAACAGATTCGTACAAAAATATATATAACGCAATAATAGTCCCTCACATCAACTACTGCAGCAGTATACTATTTTTGGCTAATGAAGAAGAATTGAAAAAGTTAACAATACTCCAAAATAAATCATTAAGAATAATACTAAAAAGACATCAATACACAAGAATCAAATTGATGTTAGAAAGTCTACAAATAATGACATTTAGACAAGTAATTAAATTTAATGTACTTGTATTTATATACAAAATTGTTAATGGACACAACAATACATTTGAATTAGTGACACAATAATAAGATTGCCATTCAGAAAGAAAAAAAGATCGCAAACTTCTGTGATGTACAGTGGGATGAAGTTGTATGTGAGTCTGCCAGAGGATATAAGAGATGAAAAAAATATAAACATTTTTAAGAAAAAGCTAAGAGAGTTTGTGATACGTACTTTGGATTAGAAATATATTTGATATTTTACATATTTATAAATTAAATTTTACAATGTATATATTAGGAAATATAAATTTAGTTATATTACCTATTTTAAGAATTAAAAAATAAAAAATATATAATTTTGACAGTTATATACTCTCAGTAGTATACTCTCAGTATTTGCTGTTTAGAAATCACGTTAAGAATAGTTTTTGAGGCATTTTTAAGTATTACTCTGTTATAGAAATTTAGTTTTCATCAGAATTTTAAGCATTTTCGTTTACTATTTTCTTTTTTGTATTTTAATCGCTGGATGTACTTTGATTATATTATTTTCATTTCGTAAATTATACGTAAATTAAGATAAATTAATCCATTTAAATAATTTATATAAAAGGTTCCTCCAGCACAGACATGAATATCTTTTACACAGTAAATGACGTAAAACTTGTTAATCTAGAACTCATCTCTAAATAGTATTTGTTAATTTGCAACGATCTTTATTTTATTCGTAGTATTATATATAATTTATTTTATATTAAGACAGTATTAATTATTAGTTTATCAAAAAAAATATTGTGTAATTATATTATATTCAAAATGTTCATAAAATATTTATACTTTGTACTCTTATGTCACTCTATGACTATCCATTAGGGTCAATAATGACCTGTTGATGGTACATTAGTTCAAAAATAAAATTAAATAACAATAAATAGTAACCAATAATGTAAATTACAGCTTTATTTGTAAAATGAAATTTTGATTTGTATGTTTTGTACTCACTTTATATGCCTAAATAAATAACATATAAACTTGCATAAGGACTACTCATTTTTTATTTGGTGTACCTTCTAATGCTTAAGAATATTATTTTATTTACAATAGTAAATTTCGGAAAATATCAGCGGCGTGCCTAATAATACCTACTTTGAAATAAGATTTCTGCAAAATATAATTTATATCTCGGAAATATTTTTTTTATTTTTATTTCTTCAGATCTCAATGCAGACGTGGTGAGAAAAAGTTCCTCGAATAAATCATTTATAGCAGCTATGTTTAGTGTATCTATTTTTACAGACCCTCCGCATATAATTGATGAAAAGTTCTCGAGAGACTTTGCAGTAGGAGAACTGGGAAACGTGACCCTGGAGTGTGAAACACCAGGAAATTCCTTACCTTTTATTAAATGGAAACGAGAGGATGAAAACACCTTCAGTTATAATGGAAATAATGGTAAGAAACCTCTATAATGCATTGTTGTAAGGAAATGCTTCAGGAGCGATGCTCCCTTCTTCAGGACAATGAATATACTAAATTAACAAAACTAGTTGATTTTGTAACCACGTTCCTTCTAAACCCCCCCCCCACAGCATAACCTATCTGTATTTACTTGAACATTAATTTAAGTACATTCATATTCTGAAATAGAGAACATCGCTCCATGTAGACATTTCACAACTAAATTAAAATATGGTTAAAATAAATATTTTAAAAATAAATGAATTAATTCTTAAAACTATCACACAATCTATTGTACACTGATTTCGATTCAACTGTATCTGTGTCAGGAAGGACGTGTACGAACTAACTTATTCATTAAGTTATGTTCGTCCGTATTATACAAAATATTATCCCATCTTCGGCTGTTTAATTTGTATATTTGATATTAATTTTTTAATTCGATCGAAATTACGGACGTTACACGAATTTACGGAGAATCATACGAACGGACAGACATACAGACTGACAACGAAATTATTATGTTTGATATTTTCAACAATTTCGGCAGGAATACACCAGCAAAGTATTGTTGGTTTAGCTCAATAGAGCTAAACCAACAATACTTTGCTGGTAAAACTCTGTACATTAAACACACGCAACAAGCGTTTATTATAGATTTGATGAAACTTTATAATTCAGCATTTTTTTTGTATGCTATGTCCTGAAATTGTTAATGCTCTATGTACAATAAAAAATAATAATAAATTATACAGATGCATAATAGAAAACTTGCCACATCAATAATCTTAGTATTTTCGAACTAAGCTTAACACCTGTGATATGAAAAATAAAACTAATTTGGAATCTAGAATTAGCTCTGGAATTAGATTTTAACCCGCGATCACTGAATCACTTCTAGTGAAATCTTCTATATAGTGTCCTTACCACTGGACACATGCGAGCCGCTAATCTTTTATATATATTCTAAGCACCTTCCTTTGTTGTATCCTAATATACCAGAAATTTTGACATGATTATAAAAGAGTTATAAAGACAAAATTAGTAATTAAGATATATTATATAGGTCTCATAGAGACGAAGCTATTTTTTTATACCAACGGCGATGACTGTACTAGGAATGACAAATTTTAACCACAGGCGGCGGTAGTAAAATACAATTCACATATGAAACAAGATGCGCAAATTAAACGTATATACATCTTCCAATGGATGGAATTGGTGAACGTTACATTGTGTGAAATCACTTTAACAAGCCAAATGATAGTTCGTAAGCCTAATCAACTCTAAAAAGGACTTCCATACCTACTTTCTCACATAAAAAAATAGCTTTGTCTCTATGAGACATCTCATATATATCTTGTTTAATGATATCTTACTGGGGATAGAATCCAGTATTATTCTGATAAAATTACTGTCAAAATTTTGGTACAAAAATCTCCGATGATGCCTTGCAGTTCCATCATCATGATACTTAAGATATTTTAAGATGTCCATATTCTAACTAAGTTCGATACTTTACCCACATTTATGAAACAAGTATGGCAGCTTCGGATACCATTCATATTGCTTCATAGCTCTCTGGGGAAGTTAAATTCATGCTCCTCTATCGTTTGATCTGCCACAGGCTATTAATTTCATCTTCACGTTTGGAATTCCAGCTATCTTTAGAACTGAACTTGGATGCATTTATTATTATCTTTGTATCCAGAAAGGCTTTCAGGTTTTGAGGTCAGAAGGATGAGAAATTTTTACAGCTCATGTGAATTTGAATATACTGTTAAAAAAAAATTAAATTTCTTACTACACTTACCGCAAAAATCAGGTTAGTTTCGATGGTTTGCGTCATTATTCCAAGTATGACTTATAAAATATTAAACTTTTTTTATTTCGAATGTCCAATTTTGTTCCACATTTCCACAACGTGAAATTGTATTTCACTTTATTATTACGAAAAAATTAACACCATGATATGTATGCAACGACTTACGTTCAATCGTAAATAAAAAATAAAAAAATTAAATAACTCTGCGATATAACAGATGAAAGACTGAAATAGCACAGCCACGTTATTGAATTGACCAAAAGGGTGAGAAAATTCATATACAAACTCATAAAGTAAAAAAAAGTATTTACAACTGAAAAAGGGTATATTCCGATACTGTCCACCCACTACTACATTATGGGACTATTGAGTGGAGAGGGGCAAACATAGGATAATATTGACCTACTGAAAGTTATACAAAGAGCGATTATCAAAGAGATCGTTTAAAAAATCATCTTTCTCAACATAAACACTCTACTCGAAATTCTCAGTTCCCAAATTAGATAATATTTATGCAAAATTTGATTATTTTTCTTACCTTAAGATCTTTAAATTATTTCAAGATGTAACACCAAACAATATCAACCAAATTTTGTGTATTAAGGAATAAAGAATTTCAATAGCCTCCCTACATAAATTAAGAAGGTGACCGTGATTAAACAAATAAAAAAGTAATTGAATGTACAATACAAAAAACACAATTAAAAATTTAATATTTATTTAATTACATATATACAAAATAAGTATCTCTCCTAGCACGAGAGTTAGTCTCTTTTAGGAAAGGTACGGCGATTAAAATTGGTGTGTTAATTATTGTTTTAATAAACTAAAACTAGAATAAAATAAAATATAATATGCTGTTAGTTTTATTTAATAATATTATATATAATATAAGTTATGTTTAATAAAATAGAAAAGTAAAAGTTATCGCTATAAAATGAATAAAAAAAATTATGAATAAGTGGGCTCAAATCCGTCCGTTTATATAAGCGAAATTCAGCGGCAACGAAAACTTTTCCTCATATGTAGCATGTCTTGCATGTAAATCACATTTTTGTATGGAAAGGTAAAAAATTAAAAAACCTTCATAAAGTTTCACACATTTAAAATATATTTTTCTATTTCTAAAAAAAAAAAACTATTAATATTGTGTATTTTTTGTGATTGTATACAATAATCAGGTCTCTTGACCTTTTAAAGATTTAAAAAAATCCTGATTCTTGTGGCCATCATCGTAAGAATTTTTCATCTTCATCATCAGTCGTTTTTTATTTCTCTCGCAAGAAGGCCTCTCCAAGTGTCTTCCACTTTTTTATTTTCGTTGTTATTCGCTGCCACGTACTTTGGCAGAATTGGATGTTTGTTTCAAGTATTGACTGTATTTGACTAACATTAGCGATGTGCCCATTGACTCTATCTTTTCTTACTTATTTTTATTAAATCACTATTTTTGATATTAATTCTGATACATAAAATCAACTGTTAATAAATAGCATCACAGAATTCAAATTAAAAGTTATCACAGCTTGCCTCGATGGAGTACGAGAAGAATAGAGCGTGACATATTATAACACACATTCCCTAGCTGAAACAATGGACGTTGCCGAAGAATGGCAAGTGACGTATTATGAAGCACGAAAGTGCTTTTAAAATTAACAATGCTTATTTTTTGCAGTGAGCGTGGTGAACGGGCGAACGCTCTCCATCACAAATGCGTCCCTTCTCCATGCGGGGACCTATCTGTGCATAGGCTCTAATGGAGTTCCTCCGGCCATTGTCAGGAGGGCCTCGCTCACGGTGCACTGTGAGTAGTTGTGACTTTTCATAAAAAATTAATCCACCAAATACGACGACACTTTAATCAGCAGGCGCAGCGAGCATGCCGTCCGGCGAGTAAACCAGGCGCCTGCACCTCTTTGTCCAGATTTGACGTGTGTCCGTAAGGCCTGATTCATTATATCTGTGATGGCTCGGTTCATTATATCCATCATGACCTAACCTAACCTAACCTAACCCAGAGAGCTGGGTCTATCGTGTCATTATTTGATACCCCGTTATTGTTGCCTTTATATTTATTTTTTTTATTTGCGCTCTGCTTTTTTTTTTATTAGCTATGCGATGTTAGTTTGGGGAGGAGCAGCGATAATATTATCAGTTTGGCTAAATGATCGGAATTTATCCAAACTGTTTTTGTTCTCAATGTAAGACAAATCTATACGATATAAATAACTGAAAGTTGTTGAATGTTGTTGAACTCACATAAATATGATCCGTACGAAAGACACCATTCAACAAGAAATTTTCTCGGAAGTATAACAAAATGTAAGGGAAATATGATTAAAAGCACTCGTATGTACGCATCATTTGTTATTATAAACATAAACATATGCATGCTACTTTGTTCAAAATATATCGAACCTTTGGTCGGTTGAAACACACTCATAATACAAACTCTAAACTTCTTCAAAATAGTCCCCTTATTAATGCACTTCTCCCAGTACTCCAGTTACAATTCTGGAACGCATTTTGAAATGGTGTACAGCTGAGCAGTCGATTTTCGCATAACATATTATCGTGATTTATATCGAGTCTCTTCCAGCGGCATCTTTAACTGAGAGAATAGCCAAAAATTACACCGAGCTATATTGGGAAAACAGAGAGCTTGACAAACCAGGGGAATATTGTATTTGTCCAGGAAGCCTGAATCAGATATGAAGGATGGACTGGTATATTACCATGATAGAACGATGATTCAATGCTTATTCTCCTATCTTGTTCGCAAGTTCTCGGACTATGATACGACAATCATGTATGACCAAGATCCACATTTGGTCAATAGCAATTTTATTTTGGCCATTTGAGGGCCTACCGAAATTCGATTTGATTTCTACTCATGTGTGGGGCTAATATGGACATTTTAGCCCCGCCCCACAAACCTATCCTTTCCCACCACTCCACTCCCACACCAGACCCGACAAGAAGTCATCAGTCTCAAGGGCCCTGCACACATTGGCCCAACCTCGGCAGAGCCAACGTCTCGGCCAACCTCGCAAAATGGCGGACAGCGATTACACATTAGCCAACGTATCGGCCGACCTCGCTTTGGCTAGAGCGACAGGGGCGCACTGGCACTCTTGGGGGCCCTCGGCGAGAACTAGTGAAGAGGCCCCTGCATTTTATGGAGATGTGCAATATCAAAGTTTGCATTTCTTTATAATGTTGAACTATCATGAACTATCATCATTACAGTAACTTGCGTAGATTAGGAAAAATTTATTCGCTTTAATACAAGTAGAATAAAATGAGTAAAACCTTGCGAAAATTGGAAAAAGTTTTTTTTACAAGGTTTTTATCGATTTATTTAAGTTTTATTGAAACAAATAAATTTTTCATAATCGATAAAAGATACTGTAATGATAGTTCAACTTTTTGCAAAAAATAAGTCAGAAATATTGAAAAAAGAGTGCGATCTTTGATACTGCATATCTCCATAACTATTGATATTAGGTCTTGATTGTTTGAACATTTAACATAGGCAGGAATCTATCGGCCATCTTATAATTTTCACATACATTGATTGAGCTACTTAACGTGGGTCAGGGGGCTATGTGCAAGCAATTTCAAATACGTGGCTTCAAAGCCGTAGCTGCTAGTAGGCCTATTTTTTTATCCATATCAAAGGTATAAGTTAAATATGTAATTGACAAATACTATGTATACTGGAAATAATCACGCTATTTATTCAAGGATTAATATTAAGCTCTTTAAAACATTAATTTATCCTTTAGTACCTGCACTAAACCATCATTTTTTTCTTAAGTTCATCGTAATGAAAATTAAATTGCCACTTCATCGATAATTAAATTCTTACTTAAATTAATACTTAATTATATTTATAAACAAAAGATTAGACATTAACTCCTGATTCAAAGTTGATCTAAGCCTATTTTTTATTTTGAAAAGATCTGCTCAAAAGTAACAAGGAAGAGTTATTTTCTGGTTTGTGTCTTCTGGCCGATGTTTCGGATCCCATTGCAGGGTCCATCATCAGGGCTGATGTGTATACGGTATAGTACCCCAGAAGACACAAACCAGAAGATTCTGAGTGGCCGTGGAAACCTAAGAACATTCTTAGGGATTGGTTAATATAAACTTATAAGCTATGTAAAGATTAGTAAAGAGCCCTGATTGAGATAATTCAGAAACAACATAAAAAGCGCACGCTAAACATCTAAAACCTTTTTTCTCACTAAATAGTGAACATAATTCTTTTCTTGCAATTCTAATTTATAATCCTCACTCTTTTCTACATCATGATTCAGCTTTGGCTTATCTTGTTCATTTTTGTCATTTTCATCCCATTCAGTCTTTATGAAAGTCTCATATTGGTCTACAAACTGCTTCAGCTCAATTACTAAATAACTTCTGTCAACTTTAGACAGTTTAGCAATACAACATAGAACTTTGCACGGCAAAATATCAACTTTTGTGATTTCTTGGAATTTTTTGGGGTCCAGCCAGGAACAGTCCATTAAAAGGTGGTACCAAAGTATAAACGGTAACCCGGGATTTATTTCTGAAGCTTTCTATGCTCTTAGCTTCTTAGCTCTTAAAATCTTCTTCCACTGAATATAAAATTGTTGCGAAATTAGCGCTCGATGAAATGGCTATCAGAAAGCACATCGAATATGACGGAGAAAATTATTACGGGTACGTAGATATGGGTACCGATATCAACGATGATGATCTTGCGGTAGCAAAAGATACTTTAGTGTTTTTTTTGACTGCCATAAATTCGAATTTCAAACTCCCATTAGCATATTTTAAGTGGAAGGAACTAACGGTCAATAGCGTGCATCTTTGATAAATCGATGTTTAGAAAAAGTTCATGCAGCTGGCGTAGAAGTAGTTTCATTAACTTTTAATGGCTGTCCCGTTAACATATCAATGGCAAAAATTCTAGGATGCTCATTTGACTATGATAATTTAAAGCCAACTTTTAAGCATCCATCTACAAAACAAGAAATTGTAATTTCTTTGGACGCATATCATATGTTAAAATTAATAAGAAATTGTTTTGAGAGTAAAAAAGTTATCATAGAAAACGAAAATAATGAAATCAATTGGAATTTTCTGGAAAAGTAAACTCTCTTTAAGAAAAAGAAAACATGCATTTCGGTAACAAATTGCGGCGGCAACATATTGAATGTCATAATCAAAAATTAAATTAAAGTATGCAAGTCGATTATTTAGTAATAATGTTTGACCTCAATGTCCGGCTCAAACTGTCCGGCTCGAGGACCAAAATGTTTCTACCAAATCCGGGCCAGACGAAATATGTTCAATCCTCAGACTAACATTTCTCTTCCCGTGATCGGCTTTGAAAATTACTAAATTCACCGATTCTAAAATTCGCGCGAGTGAATTAAAACAATTTTATAATATAGATCAGGTTTAAAAAAAGACAATTACACAAAAACTGGCTTTATCAAAGAATACACGAGTATCAAAAGACATAGCCACGACGAAGTATTGCGTTGAAAGAGTCAGCCAATTCATCGATAATTTTCCTTTTATACCTGTCACTTCATTTATCTTAAAACAAACATCAGAACTCCCTAGTTACATTTTTTCACGTACTATGTTTTCAAATTTTCTTGATAATAATATATCGAGTACTTGCTCGTTAAAAATAAATAAAACACATTCTTTATTAATTCAAACAAATATTCATATAAAATCAATTCAAATTTATAAGACATTTTTTTTATATAAAACACTGCCAAATTGTTAAATGTATATTTTGGTGACGAAACAAATAGTGTAGCGCCATGATTGCTTTAAGAAACCAATTTGTGTTGAAAATAAAGATTAAATTTTTTATTTTTTAGATATAGCCAAAAATTATTATCATGCAAATTATCAACCGTTTTTTTTTTTGGATATTTAGATTTTTTGTATTTTATGTAAGTAGATTTGTTTTAAAAATAAAATTATGATTGTTTAAAAATAAAAATTAATGAAAAATTATAAATTATAAAAAAATACAAACATTAATGCCTTTTATGGCGGTCATAACGTATTTCTTCTAAATAAACCGTTATTCCACTATTATATAATAAATGTATAAACATCACTATTAAAGATAACAAATATTATTGTATAAAATACATTAACGTACTAAATAGCTACGTAAATACTAACATAATAATTTATTTATTTGATGCACTAGGTAGTCTAGTGGTCACGACGTTTGGTCTGCAGATTTTTGGTTCAAGCCTTGTTTCAGAACGCTAGCAAGTTTTTTCATATCACAGGTACATATTATTTATTTATAATTCAATGATTTATATAACATTTAAATAAATTTCGCATCTACGATTATAATAAGTAATTTCAGCAGTACTTTCTCATTAAAAATAACACCGTTTTTTTTTCTATAAAACATTAACATTCATTAAACAAATACAGTTTGACAGAGTACGGCCCTGTTTCATCGTTTACGCCTATTTCTCCCACCGTGCGACCCAAAACAGTGTTTTTTGTATCACTTTTTTTGGCGATGGATTACGTATGCTATTCGTGTATACATATATATATATCTATATTATAAATACGCTGATTTCACTTTGTATACAATAACATTGCCACGGTTGTCGGTGTGATGTGTGGCGCAGCGGATAACGCGTCTGACTGCGGATCTGAAGATTCTAGGTTCGAATCCTAGTAGGATCGAATTTCTTTTTTACGGTCGAGAATATTTTGTTTTTGAAATTTTAATTACATTTTTATAGAAATACTGAATAAATACTTTATCTTCATTATATCTAAACTACCCGTAATTAAAATTGGAAATTTGCCAGATACAATTAGCAGCGAAGCGGCTGACGTAATAACAAATTACCAACAATAATAATAAAATCATTTTCTGCTAGTGGATACATTTTTTACGTATTTTTTTCCTTTTGTACGTAATTTTTTACGTAAATTTATTTAATTTTTTTAACGTAATTTTTTTTTCTTTTTTTCCCTAGAAATTTTTAGATAATTTTTTCCATTCTTTTTTTTACGTAAAAATTTTTATATAATTTTTTTCTTTTCGTTTTTTGCCGTTTAGTACATTTTTCATATAAATAATGGAGATATACTAATAAAAACATTGCCGTTTATCTGGAAAGTCTGCCTAGTAATTATTTAAAATATTTTTTATAAATCTAGTCTGTGAAATTATT
This sequence comes from Agrypnia vestita, assembly GCA_016648135.1. Taxonomy (NCBI): domain Eukaryota; kingdom Metazoa; phylum Arthropoda; class Insecta; order Trichoptera; family Phryganeidae; genus Agrypnia; species Agrypnia vestita. The sequence goes on from JADDOH010008168.1 coordinate 75,307, forward strand.
TTTTAAAACAGTTTTATTCGTTTATCTCAGAATGTACTAAAACGTCACATAAGATTAATTATATATACAGCGACGAAATATTCTTATTATTCATATGTAGTAAGTATCTTTTATTCTTATATATGTATTGCTTTGAATTTATTATTATATATGTAGTGCTTTGAACGCAATAGTTTTTAATAGAAATATGTATACTGAGGCAAAACTAGTGGTAAGTAATGGAATTCTGATACCGTTACTGATGTATGGAAGTGAAGCCTGGAGCTGGCAGAAGAGGAACGAAAGTAAATAGAATACAGTGAAGATGGGATCCGTCAGACATAGGTGTGGCAAATCCATTTATGATAGAGTAAAGAATGCAGATATTAGAAATGAATGTAAAGCTAAACTTAGCATGAATAATAGAATTAAAAAAAGATCGCTCAGATTATTTGGGCATGTTGAGCGAATGAATGAGGAAAGAATCGTAAGAAAGATATTATGTAGATGGCGCCAGAAAGACAGGACCGCGGAATACGTGGCATGACCAGATTAACCAGATACTGAAAGATGGTCCCGTTAGAAGCCTCAACAACCGGCGAGCTTGCATGCGAAGATGTATGAATGTGGATGAGGCGAGAGTTGTATGTCAGGACAGAAGAGTATGGCGCTCTATCCTCTCTTCCTACCCCCAAGGCGGAAACGGCGTGATGGTAAGTAAGTAGTATTTTTTTTCTTTCTTTCCTTTTTTATATAAATAAATAAAAACTTATTCCTTAGGAAAAACATGTAAAAGTATTGTCATTTTTGACGGGTTACAGCTAGTTGAATATAATGAATATTTCTGAAAATATTATTTATCCATTTTGTACAATTTTTAAAGTAAAAACCTTTATAGCCGTATATATTTAAAATATAAAATAATTCATGTATATTATTTTCAATCGGTTTAACGAAACAAATAAAAAAAAATAGTAATTATTTTGGTTATGACTAAATAAAGTTGTTGAAATAAATTATATGAATTATAAAACTCATTCATTGTACACATAATTAATTTCTGCCCATACAACTAACTTTTCATTGCTCCACGATAGCTTGATGACTCATGCTTTCTTTGAAGTTTATTCAAGATACCGACAAACGATGGATATGAACCAAGTTTGGCCAAACCTCGCTGAGTTGCGCAAAAAAACCCCTGTACACATTGGGCCAATGTCATTTTGGGTCATCTCAGCCAATGTGTATACGGTCCGGGAACCTCGGCAGAGCGTCAAACTTGCAAAATGGCGGACAGCGATTACACATTAGCCAACGTCGGTGTCGGCGAACCTCGCAATGACCGAAGCGCGTTGCGCGTTGCCGGCTGAGCCTAGGGTTGCCAACTATACTGCTAAAATTAGTATCATATTGTTTTTTACTACATTATACTTTTTAATGTTGAACAAAAATAAAATATACAAAATACTGTTTTCAGCATCAAAATTATTCAGACTGAAACGCTCACAGAAATATTAGTATGAATGATTTGTATACAGAATTAACAAATTTCAAAATAATTTATAATAAAGTATCAGAAGACAAAGATTTTCTTGAAATGAGTACTGGCCAAAAGTGGAGCCATTTATTAGTAAACAACTCAGAAGAAATTAAAAATATTACTAAAATTGTCTCATATCTAC
>JADDOH010008169.1:0-85306 GCA_016648135.1 Agrypnia vestita
TCAGATTCCATTGCAGGGTCCATCATTGTGTTGTGCGTGCAGAGTCAAAAATGTCAGCCAGAAAGATCGTAGAAACACGGCCAATATCCCAGAAAACTCAAACCAGAAAATCTTGAACGGCCATGAAAATCTAAACTCATTTTAGCATAGAAATCGTCTTGCCTTTTTAAAATGCACAAACTTGAGTCAGAACGGTAAATGTTCAATGTTGATACATAAAACATAAGATACTCAGTGGAGCTTTTTAGTCACTTTCTTTATCTGACATAAATTTGCATGTTGAATATCGTATAAAATGAAGTCAATATCCTAATAATGTTAGTTATTTTCTATCATCACAAGAACGTATTATGCTGACCCTAACATAGATAGGTAATCTGTATTCTGAAATTATGTCAGATCTTTATCCCAATCTTGACAGATATGTATAACATTGTATTGCCGCCAATTTCGATGTTTTAAGTTTGACATGACAATTCAATCAATCAGAAAGCTGTAACGCGTAAACAAACCTTAAGTTATTCACAATTACGAATAATGAACTTTCTAATTGATTGGATTCATTCAAACATAAAACGTCAAATAACTGTCAAAATACAGAAATAGCAATATTGATTATTTGTGACGCAATTTTTTTGACGTTTTATGTTTGACAGGTTTGAAATTAATGAATTCAATCAATTAGAAAGCTCATTATTCGTAATTGAGAATAACTTAAGGTTTGTTTATGCGTTAGAGCTTTCTGTTTGATTGAACTGTCATGTCAAACTTAAAACATCGAAATTGGCGGCAATACAATGTTATATATAACTTACTGTCAAGATTGGGATAAAGGCTTTGACATCTCAATATTGCTATTTTCAGAATAGCACAGATTATCAATTCTTTATTAATAATAATTCTCTTGTACTTAAATTGCGATATTCATGATAATCAGTTTCTGTAATTATTACCAATTTTATTTTGTTTGCTTGTTCGCCACTTGCACTGTACACGCCTAATCGCTGCGTGGGACATGTGCCAAATCGTACATGATCGCATTGCATTAAATATGTTATGCATGTTGCTAGAGCAAGCTGAAGATATCTACTTGTAATTGGGATATTTGATTGTGTTAAAAATAAGTAATGTATTTTATACCTAGTATTAAGTTTGTAATTGTTGTATTTGAAAAATAAAATAATGAAAAAATCTTACGCTGTCTCTACTGTTGCTAGTGATGTCTGGTTTTTCATCCGCCTGTCCATTCAGCTTCTCCTCAGTGACTGCGTAGCCGAGGTTTACATGACCCCTTCCCTGTAAAATAATAGTTTACATTAGTATATGTAAAATTATGCCAATGTTTACAGAAAATAGTACTTGTGCATCGACAGGTGTACCGATTTTACTTTCGTTTAAACAAAAATATTGCCAAGATCGTTTATTATTATGAAAGGTATGTAAATAGTATAATTCTGTTAATTGTGATAAATTATAGAAGTCTATATTATAGAAGTAATCGCCAGTATGATGGCTGACTTCCGATAGGAAATGTCACCATAAGACGAAGAATAGAAGTCTCGCAGAGATTTATATGAGAATCGTGTAAGTAAGTATTTATATGGTGGCTCAGAGCTTAAGACCTGTATGAGCTGACTTAAGTAATCACTTTACACAATGTAACTTTCACCAATTCTACCGTAAGAAAATCCACAGTATCCACACATTATCAAAGTTTTTAAAGTTGTATATACGTTCTAAATCATTTTCTTTCGTATATTCGAATTGCCTATGCTAGAGACATCTACAGTTCTTCCCATGCTGGCATTTCGCAGCTGGTAATAATTTCTCTATATTTTTTAAAGTGGAATATTAAGCAATATTATTTTAATGCATCGTGTACATATTATGATATTCTTCTGAATTATTTAACATATACACTAGAATTCGCCTGAAAATTATTATTTTATTTTTTTTACTCCTTTAATATACCCATATATTTTTAATAATGTTATATTAAAAATATATAAGTATATTAAAGGATATTTATAATTTTATATGCATGTTCTGAGAACACAATTAGTAGATTTTGTCCACAAAGATAATTATCAATTAAGACAAATTATCGAAGTCTTACAGAGAGAAGGTATTTATATGGGAAACGTATATGAACGTCTTCTTTGAGTGGCCAAAGGCTTATGACTTGTACGAGCTAGCTGGAGTGATCACTTTAAATAAAATAATAATTCTGTTGTTTAAAGTTACACCGGGCAAACGTTTTAAGTTATTTTGTATGCGATTATCATCGTTATTAATCATCAAAAAAAGTGTGACAATGTCTTCAATGATACGTATATCTGGCTTAGAAATCCAAGACTGGAGTATTAGCACATTTCTCTCCATTTTTTGTTCTTTGCGAAATTAAAATAACAGTTCTCATTAGAATCACCTCAATGCGTAGTAGATATATAGAGATATAGTATATAGATATATATATATATTATATAGATATTAAGATATATATCTTATGATATATATATATAGAGTTAATATAATATATATAAATATATAAAATAGATATTTTTTTAATGCGAATATCGTATACTTCTCTCCATTACCACGACTCATTAGAACGTAAAATGTTCTTCATTCACAAAGCAATACAGACATTATTTTCAGGCTGCAAAATAAAATTCAAATAGAACATTTAATTGCAATCGACAACGTGATCATTGATGCAACAGATAAAACAGCTTCCTTGTATGATAATACCTTTTGCAATATAATAATGCAACATAATACGATGATATTATTTTGATGACATTATGTTATAAAATCATGCACACAATGTATGGGCGTGTCATGCCTGTGTTTAACTAAATAAAATAATTTGAAGGCATTGTTGAGACCAAAACCCACCATAGTTGTGGAGATAATAGTGATAATTATGTTATATGCAACTACAATTTAATTTAATTTAACGAAAATGTGATATATTCCCAAATCCTGGATATGAATATCAAATAAAAGACCAGGTGGTTGCTTCAGTATATTCAGATACTATGTGTCGACCGACCCTAAACTATTCCCAGTGCTAACGGCCCGCTGGCTAATAGAAGAGAGACAGAGCGAGAGGTTGTGCTCTCGCCTTTTATAGCCGCGCCCCTTTGAAATCTCGGTAAGGTGGCCGGCCTGAATACACAACAGAACGAATACAAATATATGTCATCAGTCCAGCGCGGTCCTGATGTGACCTACTGAATTCCAGTCAAGCGAACAAATATTTAGATACCCAAATTCGCCACCAGTCGGTATACACAATGGATGTTGACACTGTTGTACATAGCCAATCTAAGATTACAAATTCACCTCCAGTAATTTTTTTTATTTAACCAGGCTGATTTAAATTTGTTTACGTGAAATAAAAACGATACACGGGCAATTACACAAATCGTAGATAATATTTTACATTCAAACATAAACAAACTCATAAAATTGATTACAAATTGGGAAACAATCCATTGTTGGTAGTAATATTTATAATCGTATGTATGATTTATAACGGATTTCAAGAAAGCGAGATAATCCCAACCTATGATATATTTCTAATACCTGTACAAACAAACATTATTATCTGTTACTATATCATTTAAAAAAATGTTAATCGCGCCAATAAAATTGATATATTTTAATTCAAATTTGAATTATTTTGCAATTACAAAAGAGCGGATTTTATCAAGTATGATAAGACCATTACACGCGTAAGAAGATAAGCCAGAATCAATTTTATGAAAAATCGCCTAATTTGGTTTAGAAAAAGATAAAATATCGTCGATATAAAAAGATATTAAAATTCTGCTAATACAGTGAAATCTCTTAATTCCTCCTTTCAGACTGGTAAAATTTTGCACATGTCTTGCTAATTGTTTTTTAAATTGATTGATTGATGATGATGATGATGAAAAAGAAAGAAAATTAAATTGAATACTGGAAATGAATAAAGCACATACGTAAGTGCCAAAAATAAAAAAAAATAATATAAGTATACACATAAGTAATATATATATCTTTGCCAATGAGTTAAATACTGCACTTATGTCCTATCTGTGTTAATTTCCTGGTTATACGGGAATACATATTCAACAAACTACCGGATAGATTAAAAAAAAATGGGACAAAAAAATATAGAAAAAACCCTAAAGTGATACAACAGTGAATTGTGAAGTGAATACTTAAAAGCATAAAAGTTTTAAAAATTTGTAGTTTTATATTATATTATAATTTAAGGACAATTAATTAAGGAAATATACATATAATGTAATCAAATCCTTGCGATTAAACTGTAAATACAGTTTTGCAAGGGGAAACAATAAAATGGAAAAAAAAACATATCGCACAGTGCCGCGTCATTTATGTTATAAAGAAAAGTAACCCATAAAAACCATGTTTTTACAATACTCCCTTTATCATTTTCTGGTTTCGTGTCTACCATATGCGTCGGAATCTCCATACAACTTGCATGAAAAAAACATTAAAAATTTGAAAAATTCAAAATTATACTATAATTATTATTTTTTTAACGGAAATTTGATACATCTTCTTGATCGTCGCCACGAGTCTACTTGCAAAGTTTCAGTTCGATTGGATCACGGGAAAAGAGTTAAAAACCGATCCAAAGTTTTTTAGTCAAGCAAGCAAGCAGACGCCACGAGTTAAAAGAAGGGAAGTAATAAGGCATTAACGACATGAATATTTTATTCAAATATTCATGTCGTCAAAAAAAAGTCAAAAACGACAATGGTTTGCGTCTTTGCTAAGCCCTAGTATATATTTATAGTATTTTTTAGCGGTCCACGGGGAGGCGGCGGTAGCGACATGCGTAGAGCGGCCGTTCAGGTTTGCTAGTCCGGGATACAAGCCCCATCTCCGGCTGTTTAATTTGTTTTTTTTGAGTTAATAATGAAATATAGCCGTGAATTCTAACGAAATTACGGACTTTACACGTAATTACGGACGAACAGACAGACAGACGGACGGGCGGACAGACGGACAGAAAACGAAAATATTATGTTATTAATATTTAAAGCATTAACTTTGTTGTCAGACATTTTAACAAAATGTTATTTATGTTACTATATAATCACTAAAAATTACTATTTTGTCAACCGGTTTCGATACGTAACCCGTCTCTTCGTCAGGACAACCACTACACTAACATGTATGCAGTGATATTTGCATGCTTGTGTAGTGGTCGTCCTGACGATGAGATGGGTTACGTCTCGAAACCGGTAGACAAAAAAGTAATTTTAGTGGTTATATACAAACATAAATAATATTTTGTTGAAATTATTATGTTTGTTGACTAACCCACGTGAGGTACCGGCGTGTAAGTAGTGTTGAAAATGTTAATGAAAAGGTGTGTAAAATAGCACATAAAGAGCGAAAAATATTCGCTTTTTACCTTGTATTTGTATCTTAAAATGAACATTCTGACACTTCGTACTTTATTCATACGCAGTATTCGATTTATTGATAAACCGATTTCATTAGCTATTTCTACATATTACTAAGATCTATTTTTTGATTTGGTACATCATAGACAATACAACAGTCAACAACAAAATAATTAGTTTTTTTATTTAACTTAAACCTTGCCGACACGATTATCATCACCAGCTGCGCGCGTCACGGAGAAGGACCTTTGCGGGATCGTCCATAATTTCGCCATTTTGAAATTTTATAAAATAATTTATTAATGAGAAATTCACCTGTACATTCCGTAAGCAATAGTTACTTCAAAAAATAATTTTGTTTGAATGTTTTTTTTTGACGACTCGTGGTGATGTAACCCCTTAATTTAAAAAAAAAAACACCTGTCAAATGTCAATATTTCTGTTGTGACGAAATTATTGGCTTCAATTTAATATTTGAACTCTTTGGTTGAAGAAATTCGTAGACGTGTGTGAAACAAACTGATGTTTACCAACTTTTAAAATAATATTAGTAGTTCTATACCTATAAAACTCAATGTCTGTATGTCTGTCTGTTCTCTATACAAATCTACATCGTTTGTCCGATTCGACTCAAAATTTGCAAACTTATTCTTTAGTACTAGGTGAGGCACCCCCTACCCCAGATATATTTTGAGTACTACACCGTTTGACCGATCTGACTCAAATTTTGGATACATATTCCCGACGGAAAAAATATGCCACATTTCTTCCCTTTCCTATCCATCCCAGCCTTGATTAAATTGAAACATTTTTTTAATTAAAGGTTTTTCAAAACAATGTAACCTTTGTTCTGGCCAACAAATTTACTTTCAACTCAATCCTTAACCCATGCAACGCCGGGTACGAACAGCTAGTTGTATATATAATATTCATCGAAAACTTTTATTTTTTACATTATTCCAGATTGTAATTGCTGGTTTGCATTATGATATTAAATATCGCTTCGACATCAAATAAACAGTTCTTTTTTATGAAAATCCAGACATCATGGACGTCATAAAATTATTTATATATGCCATTAGAGCTTGACCAACGTAAATTGGCGTGCGGCGACTTTGGAACTGAAACCCGCCCCGCCCGCACCCGGCGGTAACCCCTCGCCCTGTCATTCAGTTCAATCTCGTATTTGCGCGTGAGCTGTGACATCTTGATTTCCAATATACACTGAATTATGTCCAAAACAGTCTTGCAACACCTTGCAGGTGGTGCTGCCAATATAGTTTTAAAGTTTTGCGAAGCTGAAAAAGCAAATAATGGACCAATATTACCGTCTGACAGGACTCTAGATAGAGCGGCCGCCATTAATGGTTTGTTTCTTTAGTGTTGCCCGACCAAATTTCTATTATAATATCATAAAATATATTATTTGTCAATGTACCGGACACTCTGTATATTATGTATTGAGTAATAAATTTACACCAGGACAACTTCTGTTTCGCGACAGGGACGCCCTCCCTCGCACGCCAATTTATACTGGTGCATTCTACCGTACTTTTGGGTGTTGAAAAGTGAAATTGTATATGCCGACATAAAAACGCACGATGCAATTTCTACTTCAAAGATCTCATCTAATAATGCAAATGTCATAATTGTAAATTAATTATGTAATGACACGGGCATAAATAAACACGTCTCGTCTATTTTTTTTGGTCTCGGGGTAGCCAATCACCGAATAAGGCGGGTTGTCGTAAATCTACTTGTCTATTTTTGAGTGTTGGGATAGTAATCACTAAAATTACAATCTCTTTATTTTAAGAATACGGTCGATTGTCTAGAGTAGAAAGTGGACCTTCGTGGACATGGCCAATAGATCAGGAACGCACGTTGAGCCGTGGTCATCCAGGGTAGAGGTCTTTCATTCAAGAAAGACAATCGAATTAGTATGTGTACGCCGTGCGTACGAGGCACACTGTTTCGTTGTGTTGGTCTTTATACCCGTAATCACCAGCACAACGAAACAATCGTCGAATGTAGGGATGGGTAAACGAAAAAAATAGATATTTTAAAAAGGTATCGAAAATAATCGATATATATCGTGAAAAATACATCGATATATGGATAATTTTCGATATTGTTTTTTCAAAAATGTTACAAAAGTAAGGGAAAAAAGTTTTTGGTGACCAAAAAAAAAGAAAAAAGGTTACAGGAAAAAAATATATCGATGTATCAAAGAAAAAAATATCGATTTCAAAAAATTAGCCTTCGGCGACTAAATAAAAAAGGTCGCTGAACAAATATCGAAAAACATACTATATTTGATACTCGAAAAAAAAATCGATAATTGATATATCACGAAAAAAAATATCGACGATAAATATCGATATTTTTCAATAAAAATATCGATATATTGATATATCGACATTTTTTACGCACCCCTAGTCGAATGCGTCGTACGCATGGCTTACACATACTATTCGATTGTCTTTCTTAAATGAAAAGACCTATACAGAGATGCAAAGCACAAATTAGATCAATGCAATCTGTCTGCGCTCTCCACTCTTCTGGGTCGAGTGTGTTGTCTATTGATAAACGGCAAAGCGGGTCAGTAATCCGGCCAATAAAGAAGTTTAGCACCTCTCATAATACAGTCACGCTTGCGACAGATAGCAGGGAGATAATGCGGTAATTCTGAAATAATTATACCTGAATAAAAGAACCTCCTCTCGGCCGCAAGCACCTGATAAAACGACTTTTACGACCAGATTATTGTTTATTTCGAAACGCAATAATTTTTATCATCCGCTAAACTGAGGCTTATTCGCATAAACCGACACGTTTGTCTGAGTATCTATTGTGTTTTATGACAGAGCATATCATAAAAATTTCAAACACTCGTATAAAGCTACATACAGTTGCCGGCAAACTTCTTGGACATTTTTCGGCGTGGTGGGGGTATGCGCAGAAGACAAATTTTGGGTCTCGTTGGTGGAATAGTACATGCGCAAACTCTCCCCCACTTCGCCGAAAAATGTTCAACATGTTTGCCGGCATCTGTACAATACGCGGTCAGGTTTGCACTAGTGCTTTCGTTCCCGGGATCCTGGGACTTCCTGTCTTTTCTTACTTACGATCACGCCGTTCCCTGTGGGGGTAAGCAGAGAGGATGGAGCGCCACACTCTTCCGTCCTGACATACAACTCTCGCCTCGTCCTCATCCTCATTCATACATCTTCGCTTGCAAGCTCGACGGTTGTTGATGCTTCTAACGGGACCATCTTCCAGTATCTGGTTAATCTGGTCGTGCCACATCTTCTGCGATCGCCAACACTTGTGTTATATATTTTCTGACCATTATTTCCTCATTCATTCGCTCAACATGCCCGACCCTTTTATAATTCTATTTAATTTCACTCATTCCTAATATCTTCATTCTTTACTCTATTATAAACGGATTTGTCATAGATACATATCGATAAATACAGATCGAAAATGCACATTAAAATGACATTAACGTGAACACGATGAAAAGAAAATGTGATTTAAAAAAAGTAAGGCTATAATTCATAAAATAAGAGCATAATTATTTTAAAAACGGAAATAATAAACAATACTAAACCATAGAAATATCACATGGCCATTATTGCATAGAATTATTCTCGTTTTATGTAATATTCTTGTTTGCATGATAACTGGTCTATTTTCATTTGCATGGTCAGCAATCATCATTAGTTCTAATTAAACGACAATTCTTTACAAATTCTCAGAAACTATTCTTGTATATGTAAATTTTATACAATATTGTATGTGAAACTAAATCTTTTTAACTATAACACAATGCGCAATATGAAGCTTTGGAAAAGCACCTGAGAAACAAATGCTTCAAATATGTAGGAACCTATTTCAAATACCATCTTTGTCGATCGCTCATGTCTTTGAAAGAACAAATTGTAAGATATTGCACGCGCATATTTTAAGTAAATATTAAACACAAGAATTAAGATCAGTTAGTTTAGATATTTTAAAGATGTCTCATAGAGACGAAATTATATCTTCTGGTTTGTGTCTTCTGGGGTATTATGCCGTGTTTTTACGCCCTTTCTGGCCTGAAAATACGGCATAATACCCCAGAAGACGCATAGAAATGCGTAGGTATTTCTCCATATGAAAATTAATTTATGTAGTTAGGTAATTAAAACATATGTATTTAAATACGTAATATATAGATTAATACGTAATAGTAGCTTGTGGTTAGGACTCTCGGCTCGTGATCCAAAGGTCGCAGGTTCGAACCCCACTCCAGACTAGCAAGTTAATCCTATTTTCATAGCACAAACGTTTAGCTTAATTTGAAAATAGTAAGAATATTGATGTGACCCGTATTTCGTGTTGCATCTCTATTTAAAAAAAATAATTATTTAGTTAAGTTGAGATGTTGATGAGGAATGGAATATTTTTGTCAGAAAGACTTTCGATTACTTTGGGTCCTGTGATGTCCTTCCCTTTTGCTAGGAAGGATCCGTTTTCCGGAAATCTGGGATCCAAAGTCTAACTCCAGAATGTACTTCGTGGTTTTATTGTTTCGTACAAATGACAACAATATGTATCACGGCAAGGTATAAACAGTGTTTCCAATTAGCTCTCCAAGTCCGCGCTGCACGCCCCTTTTATTCCTTTTTATTTTCCTTTTTCTACCGTCCCTTTCATGCACTCAGACAGACATCCATCCAGAAACATGACAGGTCCCAAATGCAGAATCCGAATAAGGCGTCTGATACACATGCTTCTTTAGTGGCACGTGAGCATGCGCAGTATCGACCTTGACAGTGGCATGCTTATTAGTGGCATGTGTGTACGCACATTGCTAGAAATGAGCATGCCACCTAGTGGCATGCTCAAAAATCATCCGCCGGTTGATTTATAAGCATGCCACTGTCATTCACCATAGAGAAGGGGTATCTTTGGAGCATGTGTGAACAGACTTGCTTATTATGAGCATGCTTATGTCATTCGCGGTCTTCGCGGCTAGTATTATCGATGCGATCTTCTCAGTCCGCGACAGATGAAACAAATATGGCGCGTTGGGGAGATGATAAAACATTACTTTTCGTGACTTATTATAGGAATCACGAATGTCTGTGGAATACTCGGTCACCGTTGTGTAAAAATAATATAGTGAGAAATAATGTTTACGAAACTTTATTAATAGGCATGAATGATTCAAATCTTACAATAAAAATTATATAAACTAAAATCAAAAATGTGCGGATGGAAACTCGGGAACTTTTTTGATTTATTGGTTCACTTGAATTTTCTATTTCAGTTTATTCTCTATTCTATGACAAGAGCATGCCACTAATAAGCATGTGTGTTTGATTGTTAGCTTTGGGCATGCTTATTTATGAGCATGCCACTAATAAGCATGCCAGTAATGAGCAAGTGTATACAGTTGTTAGGGCATGTTTATTAGTGGCATGCTCATTAGCATAATATGAAATAATACTGTATAGATCTGGAGAGAATGTCGTAAAATAATATAACCTCACCTAACCTAACTACATAAATTAATTTTTATATGGATGAATGCCTACGCATTTCTATTGTCTTCTGGGGTATTATGCCGTGTTTCCAGGCCAGAAAGGGCGTAAAACATGGCGTAAATTCACAAATCAGAAGATATAATTTCGTCTCTATCTATCTAAACTAACCTTGAATTAAAAAATTAATTATTATAGTAATAAATTATTAGTTAAGTGCAGTAACGTAACTTCAATTTAGACGCTTGGGCCACTTGGGGTCGGTTTCGTAATTGCGGTCCTCATCCACAAATCAAAGATATTCATCGGACAATAAATATAAAATGTATGTATTATTACTATTCCCTTAACTTAACGAATTCGTCTTGACGACAGTAATAAGGCGTAGGCGCTGTACGACTATACTCAACACGTAACATGCCGTGTTTATGACGCGGGCGACTGAAATATGATGTCATAAAAATATGCATTGGGAATTCAGCTTCCAAATTTTGCCGGTCAATTAAGACGAGCTTCATGTCCAAAAGACTGCTGTTGAGTTTTACAGTCCGATTGCATTCAGTTTTACTATCTGGGACACGTACAAATTGGACATATTTATGCAGCTTGCAAATAAATATCGTTTTTTATAAATGAGTGGGAAGTTGTAACCAACAATGGCGAAATAATTTTTGGAAAGCCAAGACCTGCTCCAACTGTCCCTCGGTAGGTACGCCGCTGTCTGCATGTACGCCACTGTTTAGTATTTACAATTATTTTTTATATGTTTTTTTAATAAAAAATATTTATGCTTTAGAGCGCTAGTGGGGAGTAAAATGAAAAACACTTGTGAGCGATACAAACTTTATCTGGAACACTATTCTGTAATTCGCACTAATTGTAGATATTCGCTGCACGTTATATAAATCGCTCAGCTTCCCAGTAGAAAACTTCTCGCCTGCCGGTAAGTGCTTCCTTGATTTACTATCGCTGGAATACACACACACGCGCTGGACACATCCCTGCACGGTAAGCTTGTCTGTGGATTTCTAGGCATAAGTCCCCTGTCAACAACGCACACTAGGTACCTACTGATTTTGCAATAGTCGGTCGATCCCTCTTTATAGGTAACGTCGCTTTCTCGATGTTTCCAGAGTTTACGAGAATAGCCCAGTCGATTCCAGATTCGTGTGGACCATACCAGAAATTTCAAAAGTACGTAATTCTTTTTGATTCTACCACCTCGCGATAATATTTTTAAAGAATGCACTAACAAGTGGCTACTTAATCACCAAACGTCATTCTTCACAAACGTGACATATTTGCATCCATCTCTCTGCAGCTTGCAGTTCACGCGAGGCAATTATACGGATGCATTTCTGCCACGTTTCTGAGAAAAACCGATTGGAGTAAATATAGCGTGGCTCATTATGTGAAAGATAACAACAGCGGTGCACACAGACGCAAGCCGTGCAGCTAATCACATCTGCGCTAAAGGCGCACTAGCCCTGCCCAGCGAGATTTACGCCGATTCGCAGATCTCAGATACACATCTTGAACGTGTCCACATATGAGATTTTCGACCTGCGGCAGCTTTGACACGAGGAGTGTAGAAAAGAAACCGCCAATACGAACAATGAAACTCCACAAGTAGGTAATTGAAGAAAAGAAAGGATGACTTGTTTTAAAATTACTCGACATTGCTTTTTCATATAAGTGTGATTTTCTTAAGCCTGGCTGCTTTTGTGATGCGTTTCGCTACTGTAATTAATCTATTAGATAGAGGGTTAAAAATATAAATAAGAAGATTATCTAGTAAGAAGTGGCAGTTTTAATATTTATGCAATTTACAATGCGTTTGTATAAAATGATTTTTTTAAATTAATTTAAACACATCACAAGAACATCTGAGTTTCGATGGGCTTTGAAAATAATACAAAAACAATATTTTACAAACAAAAATATTTACGTGTCGTAAAAAATATATATATAATTTTAACTATTTAAAAACATGCCTAGCACTAGGAATATGATGCACTTACCTTCTATACATGGATAATGATTTAATTAAAAATATTATTTGATTTTTATCATAAAAGTTGTAATGTGAAATATGTTATAAAATGTATTATTACCTATGTTATAAAATGTAAGGAAAATCAAAACATTTAAAAGTAGGTACCTACCTACCTACATTCTATTGTTTTAAAATTATTTGAAATATAAAAAAAAATGGAACGTTTTAAACAATAGAGCAAGCATGTGTTGAGATCGTTTCGCTTTTGTTTTGAGTTTGAAAGCGTTTCGTGTTGAATCTGTGCTGTTATTCTAAAATATTGATAAAACGACGTAATTTTATTTTAAAAGTAAACTACGATCAGCCGGTTTCTGAGTTTTTTTACTTTTTGCTTCAAGTGTTGTTCCAAGGAAATTTTCTGTATCGCAGTGTTTCTGTACACAGGGTTTGCTAGGAATATTTGTCTGTATACTTTTTAAACATTTTCACTAGTGTTCACTTGCATCAGTCCATAATGATATCCAGATGTCGTAGTACGCTTTTTAACACTATTCAGTAGGGTGTGTCACTTTGTATGGCGAAAAAAAAAGTTTTTTATTTTTAAACTTAATAGTTATCAAAAGTTTCATTGCATTTATAACTATATAAAAATGCAAAAAAGCTGCAATCCAAGTATACTTTTGGCTCGCTGTAGCGAGCCAAATATTCTGAAAATGGTGGTTTTTAGTGATTTTTCAGAGGTAATAAAAGTGTTGTTTTCTTCTACATAATTCTTATCAGATTACTTAATTTCATTAATATATATATAGATAATATACTAAAATAAAAATTTACTGCAAATTTTAAGCTGAATTATTTAAAAAAATAATTATAAAACATACAAAATTTTCCAAAAAGAGTATTTTTAAAGACAGCTAAAGTTATTTTTTAGAAGTAAACTGGCTATATTATTATTAGAAAAAAGCATTTAATTACTAATACAATTGGTAAATACAACAAAATATATCGTTCTGATTGGATCGTTATTTTGCAACTTTTTCTATATTTCAAGGCCTTTTAGCTAGCCAAAAGTATTAAGGAAAACTGTAAATACAGCACTTAACAGCATATAAAAATGCAACTTTTGAGAACTATTAAATTTGAAAAATCGAAAGTTAAAAAAAGTGACACACCCTACTATTCAGCCTGTCACTCATTGGGCAGTAGAAACGCTGCGGGAAATACTCGAAATTGTGGCATCTTTAGCTAATTTATCCACATATTCATTTCCGTAGATTCCCTGATGTGCCTAAGACATTCTTATGTGGCAAAAATTTCAATATTAACCTCTTGCATACGACGTCATCCTAGCATGACACGAGGCTTAGATTTAACGCATGACAATTTACTGTGCCACAATTATAAAACTTGTTCGAGTCGATTGAAATCAAGCAGAATGCAATAAATTAAACAAGTATGCAATATAAATATTGCATTCTTGTTTAATTTAATCGTCTATAAGTTCTGTCTTCTAGTTATTTGTTTTATAATTTGACACATGTCCGATTAGTTCACGATAATGATCCGAGAATGAGCCCGTCCATGGATATTGCAATTATTAATTACCATATTGCAATCGTAATAAATAACAACATTCAACAGTTTGGTTTCGTTTCAGTGGACAAAGCGTGAAGAAGATTTAAACGTGTATTTAATTCATAAATAGATAAAAAAACATTCCATGTAATCATTTCCATACCTACTCAAAAATCTATATAGGTACCTAATTTAATTAAGATAAATTATAAAAGTCTCAGAAAGACGAAGCTACTTATATGAGAAATGTGTATGGAAGTCTTTTATACGATGGCCCAGGACATATAACATGTATGAGTTGGCTTAAGTGATCACTCTACATATTGCAACGCTCATCCACACATTATCAAAATTTTGTACATATGATGAAATTGAAATCAACCATATACTTGGATGGACTATGCTATAGACACCTTCTCATGAAACAGTATACATAAACTTCTATAATTTATTGTATACATCGATATATCTACGTATTAAAGTAGATGTACATAGAGAATTCTATTATTTATCGTAATTAAATAATTATCCCTCACTGGACAAATCCAGTAATTGTGTTCTCAGAATATACATATAAAAATACCTATTGTTAAATCTACACTGTATTAAAGGAATCTTGTTTAAAATTTTGTCACACAACAAACTTCTCACTCCAGAAAGGTGATAATGGAAAAAATACGTATCATTTGTATCTCTAATTATATATCGCTAAATATTTAATTTTTATAATACTTTTCAAATAACTTCATATTTGTTAAGTAGGTATACATTTCATTTATGTATTAGGAAATGCAATCTCGGTGTACCGAGATCTCTGATCAATTTTGCAAGATCAATCTCGCATCAAAATTTGTGCGAGATCTATTTATACTAACTCTATTAATACTAACTATTTTGTATGTCGCCGAGACACTTTGCGTTTTATAATCCGGAAATAAGTAGACTTACCGATTCTAAAAACTAACCCATAAAACCAAGTTTTTATTTTACTCCCTTTCTTTGTAAATTAAGTTTACCATCATGTAATTAAATAATTGATTAACTGAAAATGAAACATGTCTAGACAAATATCTATGTCAGAAATCTCTAATAATATCTCTTTATTATTTGATTTCTTCCCAAAAAACAGAAATGTGCTGTCATCTGTGAACCACTTTTCATAAATTTTCGAAACTCGTTGTGAAGTAGGTACCTATTATACCTACCGACGGAGTAATTCAAATTTTAAATGTTCCGTGACGTTATCGGGCCGCCGTTGGTAGTAATCAAACTTTTGTAATGATTCCAATTTGAAAAAACCATTAAAATTTATAAAAATCCAAAATTATGCTATAATTATTAATTTTTTTTAAAGAAAATTTGATAGATCTTTTTGATAGTCGCCACGACTGCTTGCAAAGTTTCAGCTCGATTCGATCACGGGAAAAGGGTCTTCTGTGTCTTCTGCGCAGCTGAAGCTGAAGCTGCGATATTCAAGATGTTCGCCGGCTACTGCAACTACCGCTATATTTTATAACTTGTAGGTAAAATATAAATAATTCTTAAATTTTTATTTGTTGTATGCGAGATTGATATTGATCTTGCGAGATCCCGACTAGGCTAAAATCACGGAGATTGCATTCCCTAGTATGGACAGGTTGTATACCAAATTTATATTTACTGAAAAACTCTGATAAAAAGAGATACTCCAAGATAAATCAGAGGCTATTAATTCTCTTTTATTAAAAATAGTTTTTTCTTGTAGAAAAATTGAAATATATGGCACAAACTATGTGGCGTGTTGGCCTATTTTTAGCAATTAAATATTGTAGAATTTTTAAAATTCGCATTGACCTAGAAATTTCATACAGAGTAAGCTGAGCAAATATTGAGACGATAGACAGTATGGTTTTTGCTGCTTCGCACAAACAAACTCTACTTTAGGATTACGATATATGGCTGATCCACCATCTTGTTAAAAAAATGCGGCTATTTAAATCTTAAAATATTCAAAATATTTTGAGTATGTTTAAATTTTTCAGAACAGCGCTGGATTTTTGTCACAGGGACATCATTAATCAATCAATGTATATTATAGAGGTCTCACAGAGACGAAACTGTATTTTTATGGTAAAGTAGGTATATATAGAAGTCTTTTTGGGCGTACATTACATAGGTCTTACGACCTATCGTATGGCTGGCTTAAGTGATCACTTTACACAATGTAACGTTCACCATTTCCACCCATGATAGAATATACCATGTCTACTAATTTTTTGGAAGTTGTATATATATTTTATTATGCACCACGTTTCACATATGAGTTGTAACCATCCTCCACGCGGCTTAAAGTGATGATCCACGCGGCGTAAAGTGACCACTTAAGCCAGCCGTACGATAGGTCGTAAGCCTTGTGTAGACCCAAAAAGACTTCTATACCTACTTTCCCATAAAAATACAGCTTCGTCTCTGTGAGACATCTATAATATACATTTATTGCTTAAAATATTCGTTACTCGGTTAATATAATTAGGTACCTAGAGAAAATATAAAAAAATCCGGATAATAGCAGCAGAACAAAACTACACAATTAAGAATAATGAAAACGTTAGCTTTTTAACTTAACCTAACCTATAGTCCACTAATAATAGTAGACATTTTGTAAAACAAACCATGAAAAGGTTTATCTTCAACAACGGAAGAAAAAAAATTGTTGAAAAACGTCAAATTTCGTCAAGAGAATGGAAATTATTTTTTCCTTGTCAACTTATACACCTACATCCTAATTGTGCTTTAAAAGATTGATTTAAATATATAAGAAAATAACTTATAGTTTTTAATTTCCGTTACATTAAAAAAGAATTATATTTATATATTATTTACTTTTCAGCTTTGTAAAACACTGTCAAATGAAATACATAGGAACAAATATTGTCGGCGCATACTTGTCGGGACATCAATATACCCTCTTACAATAGATAAACTCTACCTAGTTCCGGATTATTCCATTGCCGGAAGGCGGCAGTTCAGATATTGACTGTGTTGTGTATTTTAATATAAATGTAACATAAAGGAGTTAATGTATGTATTAATATTAATATTCTGCTTTAAATAGACATGGATGCGGGATTTCTCCGGACGATTGTAATTATTTGTCATATCCGGGAAATACTTGCAGAAGAGACCTTCAAAAAAATCAAGGCCTTGCAACGTGAAACCAAATAGAAACCATCCCACATAATCAACTTATGTATTTAAATTAGATAATATATTATGTATTAGAGGGATTAGGCACATTGTATAGTAGGACATACGAATAGACACATCTATGTACAATGCAATATAGCCTGGTAATCTATAGACTTTGTAGCCTAGCCTTCTGAAAATGTACCTAATGATTCATGATTTTATAATACGGAAAACTCTATTGTATGTGAATGTGTTCTTAAACAAATATATTTAAACGTTTCCGTGTAATTTATATGATAGTTTGCCCGCCTCTCCCATTTTACAGGGTAAGGTATTTTCTTATCTTCATGACTGTTATTATTTATTTATTTAAGAACAAAGAACATACTTCCCTTAGTAGTGCACTGCTCTTTGATATTATATTTAACTATCGAAGGAAACCTAAACAAGCTAGAAGTTATTTGTTTCAGAGGTAAATTCGTAACAGGCTTGTTTTTAGTTCTACTCGTTTAATGTTTTAGAGTCGCATTTCGCCTTGACAATGCTATACGATTGATAATGCCTGACATTAAAGATATTTCATTTTTTAATAAGTGTGTGATCTTCTTTTCTGTCTCAGATAAACGTGCACTGGGGAATGTCGCATGTCAGTCACGACGGAGGAGCTCCACGGAAATGGACATGGAGCGACAATTTTTTTTCAAAGTTTAATATATACTTTATTAGGTGCCAATAAAAAAATTAAATAATTAATCACATCCTTTTAAAAAATCACACAATTTTTACCTGAATTTCAGGCTCCGCCACTGGTAATGAGCTATTAATTTTTGACGAACGTATGAAGCATTATCCTTTTTATGTGCACACTCATTCTTCTACAAGTACATACAATATTTACATTACTTGACTCTTAAGTATGTACTAACTTATTGAAGACATTAGGTGTTCACTTGATTTATAATTATCATACGTATAATAGGATTTGTTTGATTATGAGTTTCCCTTATGATTAACATGTTTCATCAGGAAAATTTCGAAACCAGTTCTTAACTAACTCCGTGACCGTTAAAAGTATTTGCGTTATAAAACTGATTTAAACAATAAAACCGTGTTGCACATAATTTTCCTTAATTACAGATATTTATATAGGTAATTACATAAATAGATTTGTTGTAGACAATTGCACTTAAATACATTATTCTTAGATCATGATATGAACATGTGATAATATATAATAGCATACATACAGACGTACAATCAGTAATCCAATAAGTAAGAAGTCATTTTCAAATTAAACTTCTTGTTAATTGCTAATTATTTAATAAGTACTATAAAAAAATCGAACACTAAACAAAAGAATCTGGTTTAGGTTAAGATCGATTATTTGGTCGTGGCGTGGTAGGTGAACGACATCTACGAAACTAAATGAAGAAAACAAAGTTATGACCGCTTCACGCTGGCAGTGCAGTGTTTTTTTTTTTAAATAGAAATGCGAACACGGAATTCGTGTCACATCAATAATCTTACTATTTTCAAATTTAGCTAAACGCTTGTGCTATGAAAATAGGACTAACTTGCTTGTCTGGAGTGAGATTCGAACCTGTGACCTTTGGATGACGAGGTGAGAGTCCTAACCATAAGACTAACAAGCTACTCATATGTATGTATGTATGCATTTACATATAAAATAGTCTTTGAACACTTCGCCAATTTTGGCGTGATGAATATCATATAAAATAAATATTATACTAACTTTATTTTAAAAGTGGGTGGAAATCAGTTTGTTTTACACAAATCTACTTATATTTTCATTCAAAGTGTTGAAAAATATTAAAATAAGGCCTATATTTATTTTATAACTTACTATACAAATATTGATATTTAATATTTAACAGAATCTTTAGGTATATCGATAGGACTGACCTGTCCATTTTCTTAAGATAACGTATAACGATCTTGTTTTGCTGATAGTAAGGGGGAAATAAACAATAAAAACAACAACAAAAAATTGTAAGTTATTTTGAAGTGTATAACTGTAAAATCCAGCAAAGGCCCTGTTGTATCATGTTGGATTAAAATAAAAGTTCGTTTAAAGCGTAGATTTTTACCGAAAAGGATCGTTTGATTTGTGGAGAACGCAAAAATCCATGCTTTAAACGAACTCTACTTTAATCCAACTTGAAATAATCGGCTCAAAGATATTTTGTTTTCTTCAAAGAAAATGATAGTAACGTAACGTAACAAATTTTGAATATGTTCCAAAAAAATATTTTTTCTTCGAAGATTGAGAAGAAAATTGAATAAAAATACAAAACTATAATAACTCCTCACATCAACTATTGTACTACAGTCTTGTATTTGGCCAATGAAGGAAACATCAAGAAACTATAAGTGATGCAAAACAGGGCAATGAGAATCATATTAAAAAAAAAGTAAATACACCAGAATTGAAGAAATGAAAAAAGCACTCAATTGGATGGAAATTAAAAAAATACTTATTTATAACGTTCTCATATTTATAAACAAAATGCCAAAATATTTTTGAACATAATTATTGTAAATAGTGATGTACCTACAACACCAGAAATAGCAATAGAATAAGATTGCCATATAAGAAAAAAGTATATACACAGAATTGTCTAATGTACAGAAGTGTAAAAATATATGATGAGATGCCAAAAAACATGAAGAATACAATTAAGGTGAATGAATTTAAAAACAAATGCTATAATTATTGTAAAAATAGCATAGAATTGTAGAGCACAAGATGTATTATTTATTATAGATCTATCATAGATTAGATTAGATGTAAATGTAAATATGTAGGTTACTATAGATAGTATATTAGTAATAGATTTAAGAATGTAAAGTGTTAAATACTAGTTAATATACAAATTGTAATATTAACTAACTTAAGAAATAAATAAAAAAAATTAAAAAACTCCGAATTTGTGTAGGTACATTGAGGTTTCACTGTATTGCCTCGGCGCTAGTCGACGAAGCACGTCTATTTTTAACCGTCCAGCAAGGAAAATCCATGATCAGATCGTGTGACATATAGCTCCCACGGTTCTCATCGTAACCCTTGCCTGACAGGTTGCGCGTCAGATGTTAGTCACTGGGAAATCGGAAAATGTCAGATAGACCCAGTTATGCATATCCAACGACGGAAAATGTAATGAAAATTAATAACTAATTTACAACAAGGGAAAACGGAAAGAAAAACGGTCCTAAAAGATTTGCCGCACGAAGAAATGGCATGACAAATATAATACTATCGTGGTTACTATACATTTACCCAATACCAATATGCATTACGTTTTGATACTTTTTAGAAATTCGCTTCCATGGTTATATTCGTTCTGATTTTCCGTTGAATTAAGAATCCCTCCTATTTTCAGAACAACAAGATTATTATTATTAGTCATTGTTATCATAGCACAAAATATACGGGATATAGGTACTTATTTATGTACGCCTAAAATCTCTATTATAAATGTAAAGATATCTGTCAAATTTCAATTTTTTTTATCATTACAGTGGAAATGTTTTCTTTAATTTAATATTTTGACCCTTTCAATGATGAAGTTAGTAGATGTGATTTCTACAACTTACTTATTTCATAAAATTTTCATCACTTCATGCATACAATATTATATAATTATTGTTTGATAGCGCGAACTAATGAGAGTAGATCCGTATATCTTAATACATGCCACGGTAATGATTGTTGAAACTGTCTACGATGATCAAAAGATAATAGCGATAAAATTCCTCAGAGATTAAGCAATTTGCGTCATCAAATTTAGTTAGATCCATCTCACAATCTTTTGGCATTAGAAGATATCACATACATATTTTTCATTTGGAGATATTAGCTCTTGTTTTTTCAATGCAGTATATAATCTGACGTTTTCTGCAAAAATCTAATAATGATCTTAGCGTGTGTTTTACGTTTCTAACAATTTTTTATAACATGATTCCAGGCCCATTCCAGGACACCAGCAAGTTAGTCCTATTTTCATAGCACAAGCGTTTAGCTTATTTTGAAAATAAGAATATTGATGCGACACGTATTCCGTGTTCGCATTCACAATGGCGTTGTTACTGCCTGGGCAACCAGGGTATCGTTGAACATTTTCAATACGTAATCAATGTAGCTTTCGTAATAATTAGCATGAATATTAAAGATGTTGTTCCAAAAAATTTGCTATTACTTTTTGTTCAAGAAGCTTTCTAGTGTTATTTTATTTTGCAGTGGAAACATATATGATAGAGTTGCGAATGGATAAGTTAGGAAAGAATGTTAAGCTAATCTTAAAATAGTGAATATAAACTAACCCACAAAAACCAGGTTTTTATTATACTCCCTTTCTCATTTACTAGTTGAAACAGGTTTCGCGCCTACCCAACGCATCAGGCTAGAGTCGGGCGAAGCTACGAAAGGGAGTAATAAAAAAATTCGAAAAATCAAAATAATATTATAATTATTAAATTTTTTTAAACGAAAATTTGTTAGATCGCTTTTATCGTCGCCAACGAGTTTGCCTGCAGAGTTTCAGCTCGATTGGAGCACGGGAAAAGGGTTAAAAAGTTTTTTTGACAGACAAGCAAGCAGACGCTACGAGTTATAAGAAAGGGAGTAATAATAAAAAAGGGTCACTCACGTGGTTTGGAGATGTTGAGCGAACGGATGAGAAAAGACACATACAGACACATCGTAACTAGTAGCAAAAACATTACAGTGCATTCCTGCTTAGATAATGAGTCGAAAATGTTCAAGCAACCATGACCTAGTATCGATAGTTATGGTTTTTTTCCAATATTTCTGACTTATTTTTTACAAAAAGTTGAACTATCATTATAATAACTTATATCGATTGTGAAAAATTCATTCGCTTCTTCTCTCGATTGGTGAAAATCGCAAAAATCTATGCCTTCTGCTTGGCTCATTGGAAACGCCCGAAATATGCTTGCCTGGGGACTCTGACTACGCCACTGATTACGAAAGAAAACCTTAAGCCGGTTTAAAGCGGATCGACGAAATATTAAGCCAGATGCAGAATCAAGAAATGGCGAATCCAAATTCAAATATTGATTTTGCTAAAGGTCCCGCTCTGTTCACAGTGTAATCGTTCCCGCCTTGTGACAAGATTGTAATAATAAAACAAGGAAAAAATATCCACACGTATTAGCGCGTATACTCGAGCCATCGTAAGATGGCATTTTTGACAGATCGTAATAGTGTTGTGACACTTAAAATCATTAACGAAAAAACTCAGCCGAAAAAAAAATTCGTCGCACGGTGTGAGTTGAGAAAGTCTTTGTACATAAAAAAAGTTATAGAAGAATAATAAAACACATTTTTCTTAGATAAAAATATTTACTTGAATGTTTCAATCTGATTCATCCCCATTACTATCACTCTCCATTGAACTATCGTCGCTGCTACCATTTCCTAAATTAATTATAATATCATTATCTAAAATATTATCGATTCTAATATCTCTTTCGTAATCTTCCTTTATTCGTCGCACGGTTCTATTCACTACATTAGCCCAGTCTGATCCGTCTTTTATTGTTTTGTAGCCGTTTTCTTTGCCCTCTAATAAAGCCATAGAAAAAGATCATATTTAGAGGGCACAATCGATCTGTCAGATTTGTTGTGTTATTTTGGATACTTATTCTGCGTATTCTACGCATATTATACAGGCAATCATTATCCTATAACATTTTGAATCATTTCGTTCATTGCATATTTAATGTTGATGGACATCACTACTCTGGCGTTCGCGCAATAAAGTATAGCATTTGTCCTCCAATGTTTAGCTGTCATTAATTACGAAACTTCATGTAAGTCTAAACGTCAAAAGTGCCATCATAGAGTGGCCGTACTGTAAGTGAGGTAAGTCCCGATCCCCGCTCACTAGGTCACTCGAGTATGTGTGTGGGTGAGTGGGCACCTTTGGCAGGAGTCGAAATCACACAAAGCATGCGATCGCGGTCAGTGACGTGCGCAAATTATACATGCCATCGGAAACTGACGTAACCCGCTGCGAAATCTGTCTGCAGCGAATCAAGAACCGTATAAAACGTTCAAGGACTTGGTTCAGCAGGTGGCTGTGAAACTACAATCGTATCGAACGAGATTGTTTTCTTTTTGACGGCTAATTAATTTGTGATATGTTTTATTTAAAAGCAATCCCTATTATCGAAATTTAACACTCGTCTGCTACGCATGCAAAAAGTTAGTAAATAAAAAAAAAACACCCATAAAAACCAAGTTTTTACTATACTCCCTTACGCTTTGAATCAGGTTTCGTGTCTATTCAGGTCACGCGTCGGGCTAATTACTCATATATAATGATTCCAATTTGAAAAAAAACATTAAAATTTCTAAAAATCCAAAATTATACTATAATTATTAATTTTTTTAAAACGAAAATTTATTAGATCACTTTTATCGTCGCCACGAGTCTGCCTCCAAAGTTTCAGCTCGATTGGATGACGGAAAAAGGGTTAAAAATAGATCCAAAGTTTTTCCGTCAGACAAGCAGACGCTACGAGTTAAAAGAAAGGGAGTAATAATTCAGAAATATTACAAATCAAGAAATGTCTAATCATTAAAGAAAATATAATTAAAAACCAGATAATTATACGAATAATCCATTATTTGATATATCCTCCATTTCAGTATCTACTTGACAATCTTCCGCACCTCTACCACAACTGTAGCCACGAATCCGTTAGAAAATCAACTTGCTCACCAAAATAAGATAATAGTGGATTAGTGTGCGTCCGCCGTGACCTAAAGTGGTTTATCCAAAATTTGTAGTTAATAGAAAAAAACTAGTAATTATGATATGTTAGAATTTCAGCTTAAGATAACAGCAATAGGTTTGACACAATAGATACGAATATATCTGACATATTATCTTCTGTGAAACGTTCATCGGATTATTAATGATATCGGATATTAAAAGTTCATTCGCCTTAAAACAAGTCAGACAAAATTAATAAAACCACGCAAAAAGTGTGGTTCAAATAACTGTTATAATCATTCTATTTGACGTGTATAAAAGATTCAATATGAGTTACTTTCATGATATTTTGTTTTATAAAAGATAAGATAAAAATATTGACAAAATGCAATCTTTGAAGTCCTTTATCTTCCTAATGATATTAGGGCATTGATGTTAAAAAATGTCGATTCATAATTAAGACAATAATCTATCATTAAAACATTGTAGAGTAGCTCTCTTACACCCTGTAAAGGTATATCAGCAAAATAAGTCATATACTTCAATAGATACCTAATTGTTTAGTGGTTTAAAAAATTAATAATCCACGATAAGTAAAAATGATAATAAATTAGCGTAAACGAAGCTAATGACAGTTGTATGTGTAAATATAATAAAACATCCAACTAAATTGCAGGAAGTATTTAAATTATTTAAGTGCCTTAGTTTGCACTTAGAGTAAATACTATACAACAATCGACTACATGAGCAACCATGTGTAATAAAAGAACCGAATTCTATTGGTCAGTGTCCATGAAATGAAACACAGTGGGATAAATTTCAATACCGTGTTGAGTTTTTGATTTGGAGGTCACCGCTTGAAATTGGTAGGACCGATCCTTGTAGGTACACGTGGTTCGATTTAACAGTCGGACTCAATACGTGTACATAAATCGCCTAGAATCGTAGATTCTAACATTTATATTTCATATAAAATAACACAAATTTATTCTATTTTAACTGCTGCCGCGGAGTTTTCATTTGTCTTTCGCAGCCACAACACGTGATAATATCAAAAAGGTTTCGGAATCGCCTTGACCATTGAGTTTCCGTTCGTTGGTTGGGGGAGCCCGAATTTCCGCGGCAGCAGTTAAAACAGAATAAATGTGTGTAATTTTATATTTAGATAGTGATTAATTATTTTATTAAATTGACATTATTCTTGAATTCACACTTATTCGCAATTTATCATTCATCGATGAATATTTTATTATCGCTGGGTAACACTTTATTTATCACGTGCTACGACACTCTATTTGAACATCGCATATTAGTAGTCGCACTTATTTAAATCGCCAGTTAGGTACTTCGCTCGACTATTTCGCTAAAATCTGTCGCTCCAATTACCTCACGACGGCCATCCTGGCTGTCGTTATGCGGCAGATATCGCACCGATAGAAATGTCAAAACAAACTCAACCTACGCATCTGTCGGTTCCGCTTTATATACGCAAAACGTTGGTATTTCGAACTCTCGAGAAGATTATTTTATTTTCTAGTGTTTACGATCTTATTGTTGCCATCGACGTATTACGAACTGTACGTAATCTCTTTAACCATCTCGTTACAATATCAATAATATTTTGCAGGCGCAAGGTATCAATCCCGGTACTTTGTGCAGTACTGACTTTGTGGTTGTTATTTTGATTGCTTGTGTACTTATTTAAATTGTAAAGGCGTCTCTTTGTTTCGACTATTTTGCAAATATATAAAAAGATTCCTTAAAAAAAATTGCACCGACAAAATATAAACAACGCAACGATAGCGAATTCACCGCCCTAAGGCAGATTTCACCTATTTGTACAATCTATTCATGCTCATTACTATTGTGAATCTTAACTTGAACCCCCCCCCCTCTCACTCTCTCATTCACATCACACTCTTCTCTATGACTGCTTCATCCGACAGGCATTATATAATTAATCACTTTTTTCTCGCTTACGTAGACCAGCAAAAAATACAGTTTAAACATTTCTATGCATCGAATTCAGGTGGAAGAGCGATTGACTGCGACTGCCAAAAATAATTGCAACACATTTTATACAAAAAAAAAACTAAGTTTGTAAAAACGTTTTCATCATTATTAGAAGTTTCTTCTATGAATTAGCCAAAAATGAGAGACTTTCTATGTTTGAATATAAGCTATACACTGATTAGTACTTTTTATGTCCTGGTGGTATACAAATCAAAACACAATTCTCTAATATAAAGCTATTTTTAATCTTTTTTAATAATATGTGTTTTTTTTTACATTAACACACATTACAATATAATTTTGTTAATCCAAATGACCTTTGATCTATAATTTTACTTCATTTGCTTTGGTTTTTCACAAAATTACAATTAAAATTATCGTAAAATCGTAGTACGGACATTTTTACATTTAAAATTATGTACGTATCTTGATAATTCTAGCTTCTGCTGGTTATATTAGACACTCATTAAAATTAAAAATCTAATCTAAATATAATAATTTCGCTCTCTGTCTGTTGGTCTGCGATGTCCTAACTTGCTGGAACTAAAACTAGATAATCAATAGATAACCAGCACCAAATTTTTATTGATATTTTTATATTATTATATTTACATTTAGGTTTAAGCGAATAAAGTCAATTTAAATAAAAATATTCATGAATATAAATATGAATTTTGAACTTCGAAATCCTGCAATTATTATGTCACGTGATTTTTCACGGGTGTATAAATAAATTAAAATAAAAAATATAATTTTCATGTCTCCTAAGCACAGACTTTGCGTATTATAAAACGATGTTATGATCATATTATATAATATTACGCTACTATGTATACACAATAATAGCGAAGGTCCAAAGTGTGATTACATAAAGGTTGTAATAAAGTAATTTACGTATTATTACGTTGATTTACAGTTTAGCATTAAAATGCGACAACCTGTTGAACGCACAAGGACACAAATATGCGTCACAAAAAGTCTCTTGAACCTGCTACGTAAATGGTGTCCCAAAAAATAATACTTTAGTAAATCACGGATGATGTTATCAATCGGCTATTTATAAAATTAATTAAAAATAATATGCCAATTATCGTTACAAATTTAATTATTAATTTCGTTACCATTTGTTTTTTCAAATTATGCCAATTCGTACAATAGGATCGTTTTATTTTAAACTTGCTTTGGCGTGCAGCGGGTATACATTTAGGTTAGGCTGTAACCGATATACCTGTATTTAAAAAATATATATACGCATATACCTAATGCCTATATCGATATATTAATATCTTGTATTTTTTTATATGTATAACTATTCTGAGTAGCTTTAATCCACAAAAATAACTGCACTATAAAAGAAGTATTGTAAACAAGGATTTTCTAAATAAATAAATATTTTATATATAGGTAATACGGCAAAAAATTTCAATAAATTTCGAAGACGATTTATATATAATTAAAACGGGAATAATACTAATTTCAGATATACGTTTCTTTTCACAAAAATTAATCAAACATTTTATGATATCATCGAAGGCAATGTCGTCGTAAATAAATATTTTAATATTGCATATAAAATGTTCAAAAACCTACATTTTACGAATTTCTTAAGAAATTATCATAAACTAATTCACGTAAACAGAAACGGATTGAATTTGTACTGTTGAACTCAGTAATTCATATAAATATAATAAAACAAAAGAACAAACCTACTCAACATAATTATTTCATTACAACAGATGAAATTCAACATCGTAAAGAGAAATTGAATTCACACAAAAAGTTTTGGGTGGAATTTGTAAAAAATGTGCAAGTGACCTGCGCGCAGTTCTTACGTCACATTGGACCTTTCGAAAAAAGAAATATTTACTTGTCTATTAAAAAAACTCGCAGACATAAAGCTGAGTCAAAACACACATCAGGACGAGTTTTTTTCTCGACTTGACTAGATCTATGGAAAAAAATTGTTGGGCACGAACAAGTGAGATAAATTATGAATTGACATGAAGTTGCATACATAAACGTCGGAAATGAAACATTTAGCCGTAGGACGAATTACGGCTAGAATTTTAAATCAACTGCTTCTTAAGATAAGAATTATTTAAGTAATATTTGTTTCCCAGAATCATTAGGTAGGTACTAATGCAAAGCTTTTTTGCTTGTATGCGCTGCACGCCACTGGCATATACGATGTAGGTTCAGCGCACAATTGTTAGATGATAAGATAGGATACCCACAAGCTTACATCAATGGGTGACCATCTACGGCCACCACCATCGAAATAAAAAAATATCGAAATATAAAGACATCCGATCTTCTCTAATTTATTTTATTTTTGGCTTTAGGGCGACTTTTGGCTTAAGCCAAAGGCTGTTGACTGCGAGCGAGCAAGTGGTTAAACAATTATAACAATTTGTCGACATACATTGTTGCTTTCTTGCGTCTATTTGGGGTCTACTTTACCGACCGCTGTCTTTCGGCACAGTTAGTTTCAGGGACTGACGCACGGGCCTTGGGAATCCACATCCAGAGATGCGGAAAACCCAAGGCTTAGCGCAATGGTGGACGTCAAGAGACCATCTAAATCATGCTGCCAAACCTGTTTTGGTATGACAGCTAATACCAGATATAAATTGGTACGACAACTAATACCAGATATAAAAAATGGAGCGCACTACAAATCGTATTACGAGTTCTATAGTAGTAATGCAATTTTGATTCATATATTTAAAATCGAATTTACATATTATGTGTATTCTGTAACTATAGAGTTTTATGGGCCAATTTATTAGCCCTGATGTTGAATCCCGCATAGGGATCCGAAATAATTAAGAATATTCTGAATTTGTGAAAACATTTTTCATGTAGGTACATAATAAGTCTGTTCCACAAAATATAAAATTGTGCAGATATGAACTAAACCTCTTTATTAGAGGAGGGGATTGGGTAACTTTGGGAAGAATGTCCCCCCCTCGTGTATATTTAGACACATTTATATTATATTTGCATAATTAAATTCCCTAGTACATATTTTTATAATATTTTTGGGAATGTTGTTTTCTTTTTTCATTTTGTTCCAAACAGTTTGAAACCAATTTTTGAAATTAAGCGCGATTTATTTTCTAAGGCATTATACTTTTTAAGAATATTTAGTTTGACCTTTTCACAATTGTTTCAAAATTTACAAGCTCGTAGTAATTAAAAGTATTGCAACCAGCCGTAGAACCAGGGCGTGTACCAAGAAATTTTCGTTAGTTCATGTCTATGCAGGGTTATTTGTAAAACATTAATAACCTCCCAGGACTATATTCCTGCCTTGATTATGAGTCGAAAATGTTCAAGCTATTATGACCTAATGTCAATAGTTAAGGAGATATGCGACATCAAAATTTGCATTTTTTTTTTCAATATTTCTGACTTATTTTTTTGTAGAACGTTGAACTATCATTGATATTAGGTCATAATAGCTTGAACATTTTCGACTCATAATCAAGGCAGGAATATAGTCCTGCGAGGTTATTAATGTTTTACAAATAACCCTGCATATTTTGGTGGTCTGTTCTCTATACAATCCTACAGCCTTTGACTGATCTTAACATATTTTGAAAAGTTACACTCTAGGTCTCTGTGCGAAACAGAAGCAGCCGATATAAAAGGTGTATAATATTTAAAAAAAACAATAAGGATATGTACAAGAAACACGCGTCATATGGACATTCTTACAATTTTCAAACAAAGCTAAACACTCGTGTTTTGAAAATAGGACTATCTCGTTAGCTATTCTATCACTAGGATTTTGTCTTAATCACTTCAAACACTTTAATCACTTCAAACACGCCAAGCATATTAAATACCTTCCGATGAAAATATAACACTGAGTAATGTCCTTTTATTTCCTCAACTATAAACATTTTATGTCATTCTCATTTCTCGCACAAGGTACAAGATTAACATAAATGTACGTCTTTGAATACAAAATTATCTTTCCACCATTGAAGTGTATCTTTGTCTCCTCTGTTTCGTCCTTCCTCTCTTTCCCGTGAGAGGAAATGCCGAGGCAGTTTTTAGATTAAAAAACTTTTTCAACGGAAAACTCTATTTAAATTCTGAAGTAGTTCGCAATGAGGTCGAATCCAGTTTAAAATGTCATCTTGCGCTACATTTCTTAAACTAACTAACCAACCTTCCATCGCGCCACGTTTCTCCGCCGGGGCAGACAGAGAGGAGAGAGCGCCACACTTTTCAGTCACATAATTTTTACTCCATTCATATTCATACATCTCACGCCTGCTCGAAGATTATTGAGATATCTAACGAGACCATCATTGGTATCCAGAAGGATAACAAAGAATTATACTACCACGGAGATTCACTATTTCTGGTGATTTTTTTTTCTTCTTAAGTTTGTTAATATTCTTCTTCTTCTCCTGTGTCGTGTCAGGTCCCCCCGATGTTGACTATCACTCGAAACAGCTCTTCCACTGTTCTTATTCCAGTCCAATCTCGTATACTACGAAGCCATGAGATCTGCTTCCTGCCGACATTCCATTTCCCCTCAATCTTGCCCTTAATATTAGATACGTATCGTCCTTTTAGAGGTAGAACTCATGTTATGAATGCAAACATTCATATTTATCCCATCTCTATTCCAGGTAAAAATCGGTAAGCGAATATTTCGCGTCTATTTATAATTGTTTAGTGGTAATGCTCTTAATTTGAACATTTTCAATAATTACTCCCTTTCTTTTAACTCGTGGCGTCTGATTGCTTGCTTGTCTGACGACAAGACTTTGGATCGATTTTGAACCCTTTTCCCGTGATCCAATCGAGCTGAAACTTAGCAAGCAGACTCGTGGCGACGATCAAGAAGGTTTATCAAATTTTCGTTAAAAAAAAATAATAATTATAGTACAATTTTGGATTTTTCAAATTTTTAATGGTTTTTTCGTACAACTCAGTAAGTTGTATGAAAATACTCCGACGCATCTGGTAGACACGAAACCCGAAAATGCGAAAGGGAGTATTGTAAAAATTTGGTTTTTATGGATTAGTTTTTTTTTGGTATCACATTTTAGATGTTTCATTTAACTATCTCAAACTACTGCAATGTCGCTTAGTGAGTATTACTTGTAAAGGGACGATATTAAAAATTGTGTATTTTACAGATACATAAACAGACTGTATGCTACTAACAGTTGACATGTGTCTATGTTTGTTCAGTTGACCTTTGTGTGAAGTTGTCCGTGTGTGTGCCGTTATCATGCGTGCTGTTGACATGTGTGCAGTTGACATGTGTGCAGTTGACATGTGTGCAGTTGACATGTGTGCAGTTGACATGTGTGCAGTTGACATGTGTGCAGTTGACATGTGTGCAGTTGACATGTGTGCAGTTGACATGTGTGCAGTTGACATGTGTGCAGCTGTCATGGGAGCAATTGCGTGCAGTAGTCATGTGCGTGTGCAGTTAGCTATGGCTCAACTGTCACTTGCGCGGCTGCCTTTTGAGCATTTGCGCGCGGTTGTCCTGTTGTGCATTTATCCGGCCACTCTAGCCTACGACACTACGAGAGAAATTGCAACTCTAGCTGGCTGATGAAAAAAAAACGGTAAAATAATTCTATGAACATTGCGCGAAGCAATAACTGGTTCGTCCAGCGAGCCCAAGCTGAGGCGGTATTGGCGCAAAAAACCGTGACAAAGGCAAAAACCCACCGCGAACTAGATTTTTCCTGTATTTTGCCACCCAGGGCCGGACATTAGCATTCAGCAATTGTTATTATCTTTTCTAGTCAGAATTTTACTGCAATTAGTGCTTCGTCCACTGCTTCAAATGCGGAGGTCTTTGCCACCATCGATATCGCCAGCAGGCATATTTGATTTTCTTCTAAAACTTCTTATTTTATTTATTTATCTTAATTATTTAGTTCGACACATAATGTTGTGTGGGCTAATACATGATTTCATTTAAACATATTGCTTCCATCTAGTCATTTAAAAAAAAATTCATAATAAAATTTTTGCACTCCTGTTTAAAACTTTTTATATTCACTGGGTTTTGAATTTCTTTTTGCAGCCTATCGAAGATTTTTAAACCTTTGTACATCAGAGAATTTTGTGAGGTGTTTTTATTTTTCTTCTGAAGTCTTATGTTGTCGCCTCTTCTTATAAGAATGAAAATCCTTATTTAGTTTCGTCCTGTTATGTAAGTATTTGGGTAATAATATGTGTTTAATTTTAAATATTTATTATACTTAATTCTTTGATTTACTGTTTCTGATTTTAGGGTATTCAACATTTTTGTTCATTTATCACACTTCAATATTATGCGCATTTCTTTGTTTTGTACGGTTTGAAGTTTCTTTAGCATTCTTTTTTTTATTCTTTCTTGTTATATAATTTTTTATTCTTTCTTGTTATATATTTTTTTATTCTTTCTTGTTATATGATTTTTAACATGCCTTAGTTTAATTCATAAATATTTATCATTACTAACATATTTCTAAATGTGAAGACCTGTAATTGGCCATCTGTATTATATTAATGTTTTCTATGCTTCTTTGTTGTGCTGTTGGTCTTCCATGAATATTAAATAAATAAATAAAAAATAAATAAATTCCTTCGTTGCTTATATTATGAGATTTTATCTTCGACAAAGCCACCCATTTTAACTTGTTTATACTAACTAACTAACCATCACGCCGTTTCTCCGCAGGGGTACATAGATAGGATAGAACGCCATACTCTTCTATCTTGGCACACCACTTTTGCTTCGGCTGTATTCATACATGCTCTCTACTTTTGTTGAGGCTTTTAAGAGGGCCTCCTCCAATATATGTAGTATCTGATTGAGTCAGGTCTTTCGCGGACGCCTTTTATTCCTGCTGCCTTCGACACTCGCCTCATATATGTATAAATATTTTTTATTTTTTTATTCTTAAAATAGGTAATATAATAACATTTATATTTACTAACATATACATTGTAAAATATCATTATATCAAATTTCTAATGAAAAGTACGTATCACAAACTTTATTAGTTTTTTCTTAAAATTTTTCATATTTTTTTCGTCTCTAATATCCTCTGGCAGACTCACATACAACTTCATCCCACTGTACATCACAAAAGTTTGTGATCTTTTTTCTTTCTGAATGGCAATCCCATTTCATCTTTTTTTCTCGTACAATTGTCATGTTCATGTTGGTTTTCTCTTATTTTTCTTAATGTTTCTTATCTTATCCATACTTTCCTTGCTCATAAGTTCAAACCTTCTCAGCGATCCTTCTTTTATTCTGTCTACCACACTACAGCCACATTACATTCATTTCTAATTTCACTCTATCGACCAAAGATTTTCCACACAGTTGCCTTAGTGACCGCATTTCCACCGCATTCAGTCTACTTTAATTTCTTTCATGTCAATTCCAGGCTTCACTTTCATGCTGCAGTGTAGTTACTAGAACTTGTTCAAAACTAAACTAAAGCGCTTCTGTCTCTCCAAACTACTCAAGCTAACTAGCCAATCTACAAGTTTTTTAAAAGACCCAACGCGTCACGGTGCTTTTGGTTATTCGCGATTTCTGCGAAACGATGGTTTGTGGGTCGTATCCGCCCCGGGCCAAAATAAATCAGACGCTTGATAATCAAACAGACGTCATTATATCGCGTGTACAAAAAAATATATCTACATTTCTTTCTTAAAATATTTCATCATGTATACGTACATAGCCACTGACGTAGTTTGGTAAGTGGATCTACTAGTCCAGGATAATATTGATTCGATTATATCTCAGATATAATACTGCATTCCCAAATAATAACAATAATAATATCCGTCCGTAACTTCCTAGAATCATTTTTTTAGTAACTGATCTCAATCCGCTTTCAAAATTAGTATGATTTCATAATTATTATTGAATGAAATGAAAACTTTGATTTTATGGCGTTTTAATAAAACACATTGAATTGGATTTTTTTAATATTTCAATTTAATGCAAATTTAAACTAATAAGTGCAACCTTTACTATATCGCATATGTCATTGTAATCATTAATAAAAATATATAATTTTCTACGTAACAATGTCCGTCACTAACGCCACCAGATGGCTCAGATAATAATGAGGTATAATATGATAATGAGGTATAAGAAGCGAAAAAGCATAATAATTATCTATTTAATAATGTCCATCACTAACATCATCAAGATGCTACGCTACTCCAGATAGCGCTGTTCTAACAGCCTTATTTGGCGGCTGAAATATATAATAAAAGTACGTCATTTTTGATGGGTTATAGATATGGGGGATATGACAGAAAAGGCAGTAATATTAAAAAAATAATTGAAAGCAGTCATCGAGAATTATTAATTTATAATGTACTGAATTCGAAATTTTATAGGAAACATATATAACCTATAAAATCTCTTCATTAGTAATCGTCGATGGCTGCATTCAAAAAGTTTTTATATACAGTAACTATCAAACATGTCAATTTGATAGGTCATCATGGATTAAAACTAATATATTTTATTTTGCTCCAATAAATTATACTTCAATAACTTCCTTTGGAGACATCTCTCTTAGTTTTTAGCAGGTGTCTATGAACTACGAAAGCATCTCTCGCTGGCTTTCGTATTTCATAGACAGTCGTAGAGGTCATTCGGCAAGATTCGCCTCCATATGCCTCACTTCAGGCATGTAGTGTGCAATACAAAGCGATCTGGGAAACTACACCGCATGTGTTTAGGGCGAATTAAAATGACTCAACAAGCTTACATATGTTACTTAACCGACTCTCAGAGATCAAAGTCTAATTTTTGCCATCAGCTTCAAGTGTCTTACCAGCGGCAACAATTAGCATCAGTATATATAGGAACAAAAGGACATTTATCGGTCAACATCACCCGGAAATATATTTGTCTGCCCTGACTCGGACGGCCTTTCGCATCGCTGATTGGTTGCAACAAATGAAACCTCGAGTTTTTAACCAATCCAGGCAATCTCTTTGTACAGCTTTGTAATATTTAATTATTAAAAAATGACATTATTTTCTCGCCTGTTTTGTTGGTCAATTACGTTTGGTTTATTTAAAAATGACGCAAAAAGTTATTGCAACATCACTGCGGAGATTATCAGACGAGAGATGATTTACAATACTTTTTAACTGAGGAATTTACAATGAAGATAATTTGATCAGTTGTGACGTCAATGTTATACAACCAAATTCTAATGATTTATTATCACTCTATCATAAACATTGTGACACCGTTAATACGGATTTTACAGATAAATTAAACATGTAATCCATTAAACGTATTAGGTATATTAGCGAAGAAATAATCGCCCAAATTTAATTAACTTTTACGTTTTCGTTTGTTAGTTTTATTTTTATTAATACAAAAATTGTCATCATCACTATGACTGTAGGCTCTTCAACCCATGGTGGGTCAGGGCTTTTTCAAGAGTTTTCTTCAACTCTTTGATTATTTTATTGTTTTTTAATGTAAAAATTGTACACGAATAGACATTTGATTGTTACATATTCTAATTTATTTGTATTATGTGTACCTATGTGGTACATACACAAAAAACAAATAAATTAGAATAACACCGCACCACGGCCACTATCTACCTCACTGGATATACAGGTGTACCAGAGCTAGCAGCAGAAACTTGGCCGGTAGATTCCTGCCTACGTTGTGAGTTAAAATGTACAAGCAACCATGACCTAATATCAATAGTTATGGAGATACACAAAATACAAATAACTTAGAATAATATGTAACAAACCACGGCCACTATCTACCTCATCAATAGTTATGGAGATATACAATATTAAAGTTAACATTTTTTTTCAATGTTTCGGATTTATTTTTTAAGAAAAAGTTGAACTATCACTACAGTAACTTATGTATATTGTGAAAATTCATTCACTTTAATACAAGTCAAATAAAATGATGAAAACCTTGCGAAAATTGAAAAAAGTTTTTTTACTTGGTTTTTATTATTTTATTTAAGTTGTATTGAAACAAATGAATTTTTCATAATCGATATAAATTACTGTAATGATAGTTCAACTTTTGGCAAAAAATAAGTCAGAAATATTGAAAAAAAATGCAATCTTTGATATTGCATAAGCGCCGTTCAAGTAGGTATTACGTAAGCACCAAAGGGGTGTGGGGAGGTATTATGATAAAAAAGTAGAATATTATATTATATGAAATATTAAAAAAAATACTACTTAACTATTTATATTAAATTTTGGTGCTAAAAAGTAATAAATAAATTTTTGGCCAGAGAATTTTTGCCTTACTCTCTAAATAAAAGGGCGGGCGCTTTCCCTCCATGAACAACAGAATTCTATAAATAATCTATATCAATATCGTGGAGGATGACGCAACTTTTTTTTGCCGAAAATCTATTTTTTACTTTTAATAATCAAAGATTTGTGTCTAGTTTATAATTATATCGTATGCTTTCGGAGATACAAACATATGTTTCATAAATTTTAGGAACAATGTTCGTGACTGCGTTATGGCCACCATATGGCAGCGCATTTTCCACAACTAGCAACGGAGATCGCCCGTGGCCGATGGCTTTCTGCTACGTAAAAACAGAATAACCGTTGATAGTTGCGTGACAGAAATTATGACTACGTATTTACGTTAAATATCCGTACGTATTACATAGTTAACATTTTCCTTATGCATGACTAATCACGACGCTTTGATTACTCTCTTGGAGGGGGGTCACATTGTCGCGGGAGTTACCACAATGCGATGGATTATTGTGTACAGTCTTGAAATTCTTGAATGTCTTATATTAATAATTATTGAACTACACTTATTCCGTTTCTACGAATACAGGATGGAAAACGATAGCGCATTGCCGATGAAGCAGCTCAAGACCGGGATGACTGGAGAACAGTCGTACTGTCGGACTAGGAATTTTTTTAATTTAAAAAAAATATTTATTAGAGACACTAACAGGATAATAGCTACATCACACTCTAATAAACATTATAAATGAAGACTATGCCCATTATCCCAATTACAAGTGTCTTCGGCACTCTCTAGTAACATGTATATTTTACACGTACATTCATGTGTATTGTATATTTAGTGTTTGAATGTAGTGCGATTAGTATTGAATAAATAATGGATCTATAGGTTCAGGTCATCGTTTAGAAAATGGATGTTGAGTATGAGTGAGTTTTTGAACGATGATAAGGTATCTGCAAGAATATCAGCATCAATGTTAGGGTCAGCACAATACATATTATATTAGGTCCTTACATATGAAATTGACGTTTAGTATGGGAGGAACATAAAGCCGATTTTTTTTTATTATAATATATTTATTTAATCAAAGTATGTACCATTGCTATCTATGCACTTTTGCCATCTCATAGGTATTTCATCGATCCCATTACTAAAAAAACGGGAATCAATAAAATCTTTGAAGGCGGTTTGGACTGCCCCATCGGAGTTGAATTTTTTCCTTTGCAAGAAGTTATCCAAATTTCGAAAAAAATGGTAATCTGTTGGGGCAAGGTCCGGAGAGTACGGTGGATGTCTTAGACATTCCAATTGAAGCTCCTCTAATTTGGTAGCCGTCTGTTGTGCAGTGTGTGGTCTAGCGTTATCATGAAGCAGCAGTGGCCTAGAGCGATTAAACAGCCTCGGTTGTTTAGCAGCTAGCTTTTCCATCATGGTTTGCAGTTGCTGACAATAGACATCTGCCGTAATCGTCTGGCCAGATTTAAGAAAGCTATAGTGAACGACACCAGCACTAGTCCACCAAACGCTCACAAGTAACTTTTTTGGAGTCAATTTTCGCTTGGGGCATGGTTTGGCTGATTCGGCAGGGTTCAGCCATTGCGATGAGCGCTTCCGATTATCGTACAGGATCCACTTTTCAACACAGGTAATGATTCGATTTAAAATCCCTTCATTATTGTGCCGGTTGAGTAATGCAACGCAGCAGTCAACGCGCGTTTGTTGATTTGCTTCACTCAATTCGTGAGGTACCCCACCTTTCAAGCTTTTTCACCTTACCAATTTGTTTCAAGTGGATTAAAATAGTTTTATCACTAACACCGCAGTCTGCAGCTAACTCGGATGTAGTTTGCGATGGATCCGCTTCCACAATAGCCTTCAATTCTTCATTATCAACTTTGGTCTCCGGCCGTCCACGGGGTTTGTTCTGCAGGTCGAAATTTCCAGAACGAAAACGTTGGAACCAAAAACGCACTGTGTGTTCTTTTGCGGCACCGTCGCCATACACATCATTAATCCTTCGAGCCGTTTCTGCAGCACTGGTGCCACGGTGGAACTCGTACTCGTAAATAACGCGATATTTCAAGTTTTTCATTTTGTAAACTGAGTGACGCAAAGAAAAAAACAATTGAGGAAAAAACAAATGAATTATAATTTTCAAAACACAAATACATGAGTAAATAGCTGTATAAATTTGGATTTGGAATTCCTAGCCAAAGAGAAGATATTTGAGATCAAATTTGCCAGTACGGCAAAACCTCAATTTCATATGTAAGGACCTAATATGTGTGACACAACCTTGTGATGGGATAAAAGTAACCAACATTGTTAGTGTGCTGGCTCATTCTAAAGAACTCCGGGTTTCTTATACGGGGTTTGACATGCAAATTTATGTCAGATAGAGAGAGAGAGAATCAATAGCTGCGCTGAGAATCTTGTGTAGCACAACGAGATCGGATATTTTCCGTCGGGACTCAAGTTTGTGCATCTTGAAAAATACAAGTCGATCTTTTGACTCGTATTGATGACAAGTACTAACACTCGCCGTGAAAAATCACGGGAAACAATAATAACGACTTGCCTTGCGTCACCGCGCTACATGTGGCGCGCGCTGATTGTGTGTCACACTCTAATTGTGTAAAGTTTTGATTCCAGCAATTACAGACTTAACGACAGACATACAGACAACGAAATTATTACGTTCGATAGTAAGAGTAATAATAAATTTATTAAAAAAAATATGGGATTTTACGAGCAGTTTAATTAATACACTCAGTGTACACAGCACGAGTATACTCTATCATTATAACTATACTAACTGTAACCCGTCAAAAATTACGGTGCTTTACATGCCTCATCCTAAAGACTAAGTATTTACTTATTTATAGCCGACACCCATGAAATAGCAAAAATAACTTTTATCAACATATTATAGTTAAATGTACTATTCTAAACTCTGGCGATTGGGTGGAACATGAAATGGTTCGCGTCTTTGCTAAATCTTACTTGTACGGTATTTTTGACGGATATTGCAGGCTCGGCTATAGCAACACCGCTACCGTTGCCAAGTACGGTTTATCTCAGGCCGTTTAATTTCGTTTTTTTAGCCGTGAATTCGTACGAAATTATGCTAAAAGAAGTTACGGGGACAGACGGACGGACGGAAAGACAACGAAATTATTATTTTTGATGTCAAATGTATATTCTCTTTGTCATCGACTCTTGTTATACCTACATATAACATTATACATAATTTTGACGCAATAAATATTATGTTAAACAAGAACTAATGTCATTTAAAAAGTTGGTATAAATCAGGTTGCTTTACATGCTTATACTAATTTCTTCATCCAAAGTCTGGTCGGTGGTCCGAGGTAGTTAAAATCCCATTTCAGGACATTTTTCAAAGCACAGGCGTTTAGCTTAATTTAAAAATTGTAAAAATATTGATGCGAGACGTATTCAGTGTTGGCATCTCTATTTTAAAAAAAATGTCAAAATATTTACATTTGACAAATGATTCAACATTTCCAATATAAACATTACAGGTACATCAGTAAGGTAATTTTGTTATCCTAAGAATAGGGAAAAAGTATTAATGTAGGGAATATACATTTGCACATCCCACGCCCAACACTGAAATTATTAATTTAAACTTGAAAATGTATAGTTCAAGATAAACCTAGCTGTTACCATAAATTTCGCAGTCGTAAATGTAGTCATTAACCGATTCAGTTAAGATAGGTTGCAAATTATCTACGCTTCTATGCATATTTATACCATTATCAACATAATGTAGCATTGGGATGTCATAGATTGTATTGTAGTACTAAACATATCTAGTTAAACATGAAGGTAACGTAAACGGAATTACATTTATGAACAATATTTGTCAGGTTTGATTAAGATCTCTGTACCGGAAATTTAAATAGTAACACATCCTGTAAGGTCACTCACTGTATCTAATAACAAGGGGTAGGTAGGTACTAGGATCGGATGACAGCGCCATAGACAAATCAATCTTGCAAAACTCAATAGCATTAAAAATGTTTTAATGCATCAATACGCAATAATTTCGTTGTCTGTCCGTCCGTCCGTCTGTCTGTCTGTCTCCGTAACTTCATGTAACGTCCGTAATTTCGTTCGAATTCACGGTTAAAAAACAAATTAAACGGCCGGAGATGGGGCTAAAACCAACCAAAAATGGGGCTGAAGCCAGCAAACCCGAAGGCGGCAACGATAGCTGTTGATATTAGCCGTCAAAAATACAGTAAATATCGAACTTAGCAAAGACGCGAACTATTTCAAGTTCCACCCAATGCCGGCAGGGGAAACATTAAAAAAAAGTTAAAATATTTTGATAAAAGTCGTTATTACTGATTCATGGATGTCGGTTATAAATAAGTAAGTACTTATTCTTTAGGAACCGGCATGTAAAAGGACCGTCATTTTTAATGGGTTTACAGCTAGTAATTATATTAATTTTTATGCGCAAATCAAATATTATGTGTGCAATTGAATCGTTCAACATCAAACCATTTTATTTCACGTTTGAATGATTCCATTAATTTACGTGGAATATGTTTGCCAAACATAACACCACTAAAATAAATTTAAAATGCATTTATTTACCTTTTGTGCATTCCGTCTCGTATCTGACTAATTTTTTCTATTTGCACTACATGCAATGTTGACATACACCAAGTGAATATAGTCGCCAGTACATATATATTATGCACGTCCAATGCATTACAAGGAAATTTTCGTAAAATAAAATAAAACTACATATATATTATTTTTAAGGCAGTTTATACAGTGAGTTCATTGCCAATAAACTCATGATTAGGTACTTAGTACGTAAATACACGCTTCTGTCAAGAAGACCTCTTTATCCTCGTCGTATGAACTATCACACGTTGCATTTTAAAATGGACTTCCTATTTCCTACTAGTGATGGGTTTACCTGTGATTATGCCTGTGATTGGTGACTTATTGTAACCATAATTAATAACTGTATTTTAAATGTTAGAGGCGTAGTGAAGTGTATGGGTGATTGCTCGCCGTATTAATAAATCACAGTTACCACGATATTACTCGCTAAATAAACTAGGCAGAGAGTGAAAGAGAAGATTTATAACTAAATAACTATGTAATTTTTATACAATTTTGTTTATCTTGTAAGAGGAAAACATTAAGTATACTGCTACAACTTAGTGAAGATTATTTGTAACTAAAAATATTTTTAAAATGTTAATTTGTTCTTCAAAAAGAGGAGAGTAATTTTATGGTCACATTATTAATATAATTAATAAAAATGAACTTTGTTTTCACCACTATTGTATTGAAAACATCAACATATTTCAGAGCCCATGGTCCCTTCGTCAGGATATAATTGTATACTCACAAATTAAAAATAAAAAATCTAAGTATTAAAGTTATACATGGAAAAAAATAATAATCAAATACCTACTAACATGAAAAGCAATTTAAAAGACAACTACCTATTTGTAAAATAGTTGTCTTCTAAATTTGTTAATTTGTTTCAAAATTAAAAAAAAAAATTCATTCAAATAATTTATTCACTAATTATGATTTTTTACATTTTTTGTGTATAAAAAATATCATATGAATTAAGATAAATTATAGAAATCTTACAGAGACGAAGCTATTTACATGTGAAACGTGTATAGAAGTCTTTACAGGATGGCCCAGGGCTTGTGACCTGTATGAGCTGGATTAAGTGATCATTTTACATAATGCAACTAATTCCAGTAAAAATGTTCTCAGAACACGCATATAAAAATATTATTAAATATATCTTATGATAGTGTACCTACTTTTCTTCAATTCATATGTAATATTTATATGTTTTTGAAATTACACAAGAATTGACACTAAGCCAAGGACAATAATAAGCATGTCTTATTTTCCAGAAATTTAACAAGTACCTACTTAGCATAAATTGTCTTTTTACAGCCGTCGCAAAAAATGCAAAGTGTGATTATTAAAAATTATTAATTCACCTGTTCTTCCATTTCGGCGACCATGACCTTCCCGAACGCACAGTAAATAATCCACTCTGTCCCTTTGGAAGCACCGACTCTATTGGCAAGCACTCTATTAAACGAGCGATTTCAACGCGTTTTGTTTGGCGGAAAGGATTTCGCGATTTCGTGTCACATCCGGCGCTCTGCACTATAGACGGCGTCGCGCTCGCCCGTATAAAACCTTTTCC
This sequence comes from Agrypnia vestita, assembly GCA_016648135.1. NCBI lineage: Eukaryota > Metazoa > Arthropoda > Insecta > Trichoptera > Phryganeidae > Agrypnia > Agrypnia vestita. The sequence continues at coordinate 42,988 of JADDOH010008169.1, forward strand.
CGAGGAGGCTTCGCTTTATATAGCCTGCGATACGCCCGCCGGCCGCTAACGCCGCGGGATAGGCTTCGCGGAAATTTGCCGCGCGGAGATGTTCAGGGGGTTTCCACAGGAAATGTCGCGTTCAGGTATTGAAGCGAGTAAATTTATTCAGTACTTACGTATCGGGAGGAGATCGAGTCGTTTAATTGGTGCAACCACGTGATTAAAATATATTTATATTCAGACAATTATATTACACATAAATATTTATTTATCAACGACCGTAAGCGCTTTTACAGTATTATAATAGATTTTATATAAAATATATGTGCATATCGTATACTTTCGCATTAATAAAGTCTATTTAACTACTAATACAATTCTTATAATGTATTTTTGATTAGATTTTTAATTGTTGACAATTTGCTTTTATTTAAAATGAATCTCGGTAATCTCATTTATGATTATTGAAATAAATTTAATATTTCTTTAATTGAATCCCTTTCCCTCCCTCTTCCCACCCCTTCCATTTTATGCATTATCATAATTTAAATCTTTGAAATATTTATTATTTATCACATATTCTTTATCATTTTCAAACTTCACTGGACATGCTAAATGTATACTTTTTGATATTATATATTTTTTTTATTTCATTGTACTGTATGTTTCCCAAAATAAAACAAAATAAAATAAAATAAAATAAAGTATTCCGAAAATAGCAATATTGGGATGTAAGATCTTTATCCCAATACTTCATAAAACCAAAATAAAAATAATCGAGACGTAGATATACGTCGGTGTTCGTCGTACTTAAATAAGAAGATTAGTATATAATCACGTATCTCTCTCAAAGTAAATACCATTATGTGCTTTTCGATCCGGGCGGTCTGGTCTGACAGCTTCGCTCTGCCGCAAACGTACCTAACCTCACAATTCTCGCGTTTTGACTAAAATGTCATCAAAAAACGTGTATTTAAAGCTTATAGAAAAAATATTATTTCCTATGCACTTATTAATTTCTTCTCCCACTGCGTCCTTATGTAAAATTATGGCAAACTTGTGAGTGTCGCCTTGGACCATAGGAAGAGAAATATCGTTGTAATGTTTTTATATTTGACGTTTGACGAATAACCATCATGTACTTCTTTCTCCTTCTAACCATACCACCGACGAGGTTTATTTTTATTTTCGACTATTAAGTATTGGGATAAAGATCTTATAGGTATCTCAATTTAGCTATTTTCGGAACACGGGCGAATATATTCACATCTTGCATTAAGTGCCATATTTTGATGATTTCAATTACCGGAGAGAGTGATTAACCGATTTTTAAGATTTTTTAAATATCCAGATTAACAACAGGATTTTAATATCTAGTGTAATTCTTTGTTTATTTAAGGAAAATTTTAAAATTGTGAAAAAAGAGTTAACAGTTTTGTAGTAAATTAAAAATTAAAAATAATGTCAAAGGTTTTCTCTAAAATTATAAATATAAAAAACATGATGAAAAAAATTTTTTTTCCAGATAATTTTTTATATTTTCATTTTATTCTGTTTCTATGCTCTTTTGCATAAAATTTCGCGCCAAAAATGGCATATTGCATAATATCTTTGTTATTTTTAGAGATATTTTAGTTTAGAAACTTGCCGGTGATGGATACGCGTATTTATTTATTTATTTTATTTCATTTCTTTACTTTTACATTTGTTTGAGTTAAATTATACTACGCCTGTCTCACTAGAGAGCTCTGTGTTGAGACAGGCAAAGTTTACAATTATAACTTATATGTAAGTACATTTATACAAAATAGGTTAAAACAAAAAGTACATTTAGAACAAATAAGTTTAAAAAAAGATTTATAATCGCGTACACTCAGGCACATGTAAATAGGGTATATGATATAATTTATAATTATTTAATGTTTTCATGTTGTTTCGCGTTGTTTCACAATTTTTGTCATGCACATTTTGAAAACATTTTCTGAAAGAATAAGAAAAATACTTATTTCGATATATTTTTCTGAAAGGTAAAGCGCATGTTTCTTTTTCAAGTAGTCAAGTTGTCGTGGAATACGTTAACAAACTCACTGTACTCATTGCATATATGCCCAGTCTGTTTAGGTTAGGCAGTGATGTGTGTATGTGGTAGTTTATTCACGTATTATCGTAATAAAATATGTCCTTTGAACGCGTTGACAATTGAATTCTGAGACATATTTATTAATTTCTTTCTATGTGACAAACTCAGGGCTGTCGATATTAATTTCTATAATATTGAATTCATCCTTAAGCATGTTGAAGTCAATTGAAAAATGGATAAAATTAATTTAATATTGAAAAATCATAAGAATTTTTGCTGAATTCTCTCTATGGATTGCTTTATAAGGAAAAAAAGTTAATTCTATTGTGGACGGACCTTCCATAATGATTTTAAATTCGCATATTTTAAACCTCACCGCGCGATAGAAAACACGTGCAGGAAAAAACCTTTAACAACTTATGAAAATAAATTGGGTTCGTAATGAAGAACAGGATATAACGAGTTTTACGCCGGCGCGGCCTGGTCTACCTGAGCAACATACCTACACCATTTAGATATGTCCTCCACTGTCCTTTACCAGTTCGCGACGCCATTGCATGCCATCCATCCATCACTGCAGCTTCGACCTTCTTCAGCCAACGGCTTTCGGAGTCCATGGGCCGAACGTGACCAGTGATATTTTACTATACCGATTATTTTTGTAATCGAGGACACGCAGTATTCCACAGATCGCCACGTCCCAAAATGCAGAACGGATATAATGAATACGCACACCGTACCGCGTAGTGTGCAACTTTTAAACAAACTGAGTGATCACGTGGATGTTTTAAATGAAAACATTAAAAGTATTAGACAGAAGATCGCTATTGTACGGTAAATGGAGCAATCTGTCATGCACTTGACTTATTAAGAATAATAAATTAAATATTAAGGTACGCGCGTTAGAAGTTATACTTGATTGTCCTGCACAGAGATGTTCCAACTCAAGGTATACAACACAACATAGAATATCCATCGATGTCAGTTCTTCACCAACAGATAAAAAAAAGATCGCTATTGTACGGTAAATGGAGCAATCTGTCATGTACTTGACTTATTAAAAATTATAAATTAAATATTAAGGTACGCGCGTTAGAAGTTATACTTGATTGTCCTGCACAGAGATGTTCCAACTCAAGGTATACAACACAACATAATATATCCATCGATGTCAGTTCTCCACCAATAGATAAAAAAAATCTTGCTTACTTAAAGAGAAAATTAATAATATATCCATCGATGTCAGTTCTCCACCAATAGATAAAAAAAATCTTGCTTACTTAAAGAGAAAATTAAACAGTAAGTACACAATTCAATCACGATAATAATACATGGATTTGCTCTCAATTATATTATGAAAAATATTTCGCCAAATAGAAAATTGAAAACAGCGCCGGGAGCTTATGCAATTTTCAAATGACTTCATTTCGTCATATTTATATAATACGAGTAGGTAAATAGCTGTGCCCGCGTAGATTTTTAGTCATACTTGATGAATTTGTGTATTTACCTTAACGTATAGCTATATGTGCTTGACTTTTTTATTGAAATTATTGAGTTTTACAACTTCTCTACAGAAAGTATTGAAATATCTCTTACCGTTAAGGCAGAGTTCGTAAAAAACTCATCGCTCGACCAATTTTTCGTCGACTTTAGTTGTAAAATAGGTCACCACGAAAAGCCCTTTTATTTTAACGTGATAATAAATAGCCTACGACTACCCTGAAAGTCTATTCTAAATATTTGTGAAAGAATTTTTGAAATCGCATGAGTTGTTTCGGAGATTACCACCTATACCCAAACTTACGAACATCTTTATATATTAGTATAGATTATAAATACCACTAAGATAACCACCATCTTAGCTTTTGATTGGTGAATCGTGATTTCAGGGTGTAAAAATATTTCGTTGCATGAGGAGCGTTCTGTTTTCGTTGCATCCTAAAACATCACTCTCAACGCGCCTAAAATAACTTATTAAAAAAGGGTTTTCCTGTATTTCAAGATTTTGAAGTGAAACTTCCTTGGTCACGTGATGGTGAATTCAAACGATTAATGGTTACCGTCACACGTTATTTTTTCCGGTACAAATAAATGTATAAAAAAAGGTCTTTTCATATAAACTTGCGTAATTGAGTTAGTGTGGGTACAGTGCGTAATACGCGCTTTTTTTCGTTGTGTTAAATTTACAGATACAAGAGGGACGTATCCGTCAACTTAACACAACGAAACAATGCACGTATCACGCATTGTACCCACACTAACTCAATTGCAACCATGAAAAGACCTATAGGTACATTATATTAGTTTTGTGCTAAGTTTGTCGGATTTCAGCTTCGCGTCCATCGGTATCTGTAAATTCGAATAGAACTCCATCAGAATAATAATTAATAATATAAAACTTTATAGGTGGATTTCTGCCTCTATTATGAGTCGAAAATGTATATCGTGGAGTTATGCAATATCAAAGTTTGCATTATTTTTTCAACGATTCTGACTTATTTTTTACAAAACGTTGAAATATCATTACAGTAACTTATAAAATGATAAAAACCCTGCATAAATTCCAATTAGAAATTCCAATTTTATCATTTTATTTGACTTGTATTGCAGGGAATGAATTTTTCATATTCAATATAAGTTTCTGTAATGATATTTTTACGATTTACAAAAGATAAGTCAGAAATATTTTTAAAAAAGCCAAACTTTGATGTCGCATATCTCCATCGATATTAGTTATATATTTTAGAATATTTTCGATTCATAATTAAAGCAGGAGTCTTCCTCTAAGTTTTGTGGACTAGCTGTTAGGTACACCCTGAATGTTCGTTGAAATTGTAACTGTAATTAACATTTTATATTGATTTGTGATTTACAAGCAGGTATGCAATACTCTGCGCTAAAATAAAACGTAAATACATCTTAATTATACACGGTAATATAAAAATTGCTTCACGTCAGAAAGGCGTCGGTACCTACCTAATTACTATTCTTTATATTTCTATTACAATGTAACGGGGGGCTATTTCTTTTTATTACTCCTTTTATATTAACTCGTGACGTCTGCTTGTCTTCTTGTCTGACGAAAAAACTTTGGATCCATTTTAAACCCCTTTCCCGTGATCCAATGGAGCTGAAACTTAGCAAGCAGACTCGTGGCGACGATCAAGAAGATCTATCAAATTTTCGTTAAAAAAAATTAATAAATTTTTGGATTTTTCAAAATTTTAATGGTTTTTTCATACAACTTATTAAGTTGTATGAAAATATTCAACGCGTCTGGTAGACACGGAACCTGATTACAGTATAATTTTGGATTTTTGGAAATTTTTTATTACTCCCTTTCGTAGCGTCGCCCGACCGAAGCCCGACGCGTAGGTTAAGCGCCAAACCAGTTTCCACTAATAAATGAGAATGAGAGCATAATAAAAACTTGGTTTTTATGGGTTACTTTTTTATGATTGCGCCCTCGCTAAACTGCATTTCAGGTTATAGTACTAAATTGTAAGTATGATCATCTCATTCTGTTATCATCTGTCTTCTTCGTTTATATGGAGTCAATAGTAGTGCGAATGAGAGAGAAATATATTTTTTAATATTATATATTCATCCGAAACCGAGAGCGGTGGTTGACCTAGGTCACATGTCCTTGAAGAAGAGCATTTGGCCCTCTGTGTGCGATTTAGTGATGTTATTTCAACCGGTGAGAATTTCTATTAGGTATAGTAGGAGTAACCAAAAGAGACAGATTCCTTTTTTCTACAATATAATGAATACACAATAAACAATATCATGAATATATTTTTGAAAATGTGATTTTTTGGTTATAATAATATAAAAACACTAAGTAGTGATAATTAATGATGATACATACTAGCTGTAACCCGTCAATAATGATGGTACTTTATATAAGTTATAAGTATTTATTTATTTTATCAAAAAAATCTTTAAAAAAATATTTTGAAAAAAAAAATTCGAAAAGAAGATTTTCGAATAAAAAATTGTTTTGAGTAAAAAATTTTACTATAAGAAGTTACGTACGTTACACGAAGTTACAGGGACAGACATACGACGGACGGACGGACAGACAAACAACGAAATTATTATATATTGATTAGGATTCAATAGTGTCATTTTTAATGTTTGCATCACGAGAACAAAATACTTTAAATCTCATCAAATCTATCTCATAATGCATATTTTGAAAAGATGATAGATAGTCTTGAACTCGTGGTGCGACATAAGAGAAGAGGGAGCCCCATGAAAATAACATTTACCTACGACATTTTAGAAATAAAAAAATAAAAACACGGTTATTTGTCTTTGCTATGTGTGTGTACTGTGTAGATAAGTGTTAGTACGTTTGTCACCTATTTTTTAAATTTGTCAACATTCAACTGTCTTGTTTGTTGCGGTGAGGTGTTGTATAATTTTAATCCGTTGCAAATTAGTTCAGATTGCCCTGTTTTTGTTTTTAGTTGGATTGTTATCGGATTGTGTCTTTGCAGTTGGTTGGTTTTATGTTATTGTTTCGAGATGTTCTTGTGAATTGTTGATGATTTTCAATTATTTTGTGCAATTTAATGTCCCAGTCTTTTATATTACCATTAGCAAATTAGTGTATAGGTACCTCTTTCCATTTAAGAAAGAAAATCGAATTAGCATGTGTAAGCCATGCCTACAGGTATATTGATTCGTTGTGTTGATGTGTTACCCGTAATTCCGAAGTTATTGGGAAAAATGCGATAAAAGTATTTTTTTTATGTTTTCATCAATATTTTAAATACATTAATTATATCAAAATATAAAAGTGTTAATCAAAATTATTTCATTTCAAGCCTTATAGGCTGCATTATATTTGTGCAAAATTTTATTAATATATCTTGAGAAATAAAAGAGTTATTAATTTTTGATCCGAAATAGAACTCGTTTTCCCGTACTATGGAAAACTCTGCAAAATTTTATGGATGTACGTCTAGAAATACAAGAGTTACTGACTTTTGGTCCGAAACAGGCCTCGATTTTCAATAATGTGGCGTAGGTACTGGTTTGTTCTTGGCTCTCTGTCAAAAATAATATTCACTTCAATCACTGTTACCACCGTGCAAATTTTGGGATCTTAATAAGCGTTCAAATATAGAAAGTAACGCAGTTAAAAAAATTAAAGACAAACCGAACAATTTCTATTGAAATGGTTGCCACACTTTCAGTTTCTGCAGTACCTAATTGGCCAAGTTGCTTCCGCGCGAATAATTCGCAAAATGCTCCGGGCAAGTAAGTACCTACGCTGTCATTATTAAAGAACTTTAAATGTCTCTGTACGTTCATTGCCATCTTGCGATAAACAAACAAGAAACACAAATAATAACTTTGTTATAAATAATCGCCAGCTTCCCGTTGTACTAAACGAGCGACGCGGCCATTACAAATTTTAATTCACCCAACTTTGACCGACGTGCAAAAACTACTTATTTATGTTTACATGACTGCATGACATTTATGGTAGGTACCTCCGAGACACTAAGCTCACTTTTTTTAATTTTTGATGTGTAAACCTCGTTGGTAGCTGTCATAAAATTTGACTGGTCGAAGTATAATTGTTTGGTCATGAAAATCTGTCATTCCCAAGTAGCGTCTAACCTTGAAATGGCTTAGATTTTCTTTTATCATTCTATCATATTTTATAAATTTATGAATAAAATAGGAATAACCCATCAATAAACAGCGGGATAATAGTAATCTTTATAACCATAATTCGTTTTCAATGACAACAAAATTTACATATTTAAAATGATATGGTCATAATGTTATTTACCAATTTCTCTTTAAATTATATATATTTTCGCTGTCTGTGAATTTTGATAATTGATGATTTTTACGATCTGATCAATTCTGAAAATAACAATATTTTTATTTCGCACCCTTAGAACAAGTCAGCCACAATCCCAAATGCCACGTTCTGAGTAAATCGCATTTGAAGTTTCAACATTCTTTATTTCTTTGTCTTAACATTAATTAAAACATAACTGGACAAAACCACCTGGATAGTACATATACAGGGAATCTCATAGCTAGTAGCAAAAACTTGGCAGGTGTATTCCTACTATGATTTAATGTGTCGAAAATGTTCTAGCAACCATGACCTAACATCAATAGTTATGGAGATATGCAATATCGAAGTTTGTATTTTTTTTCAATATTTCTGACTTATTTTTTGCCAAAAGTTGAATTATCATTATAGTAACATATATCGATTATTAAAAATTCATTCGCTTTAATATAAGTTGAATACAATAATAAAAATCTTGCAATAATACTATAGATTTTTATCATTTTATTTAATAGTAATTTTTGATTGAAATTTGATCAAAAAATATGCCGAATTTTAGTTTTTTTATATATTTATTTTTTATCCTTCAAAGTAGTTCCTATAAGATATTATACATTTGTGCCAGCGCCTTTTTCTATCTTCTAAACACTTTTAGAAAGCAATTCATTTCGGTATGGCAACCACCACCTCCAGAGAGTCTGTCTTTATGTTCTCTTTATCTTTATTATTTATTTATTTATCTTTATCTTTATCTTTCAATGTGGCTGCCAATGTCAAGATATATCAGGGACAAGTGTACCAATACAACAAAAATATTGGTGACAATTGGACTTATATAGCCCGCGAAATTCAAAAAGTTTCTGTTGCATATATTATGTATTTATATACAGTTAACACAGTGTAACATGTAACAGAGCTAGTCCACAATACTTTACCTTGTTTATGAGTCGAAAATGTTCAAGCAACCAAGACCAATAGTTATGGAACTATGCAATATCAAAGTTTGCATTTTTTCCAACATTTCAGACGTAGTTTTACAAAACGTTGAACCATCATTACATAACGCTTTATCGATTACGAAATATTCATTATTTTTAACACAAGTTAAATAAAATGATGAAAACCCTGAATAAATTCCAATTGGATATTTTTCCAACTGGAATGAAAGGTTTTTATCATTTTATTTGACTTGTATTAAAGGGAATGAATTTTTTATGTTTATTAAAAGTTACTGTAATGATCGCATATCTCTATAACTATTGATAATGAGTCATGATTGCTTGAACATTTTCGACTCATAATTAAGACAGGAATTTTCCTGTAAAATATCGTGGTTACTAGCTCTGTTACGCCCTTTTTTATTGTTGTCATTTTATTTTTACCTCTTGCAAAACGTATGTAAGAGTACGTCATACGCTAGATGGTGAGAACCAGACCTTCACCGCAAAGCGAAAATCCCCTTAAATACGTCATGATGACGAAGATACTATGAAATCGAAATTGGTCGACGTCAAAGAAATAAACGTGCTCCATACCAAGTTAGTCATTTGTTTAAATGAATAATAATTCAGTTTAACCAAAAGGTAAAGTTATAAATAGTTCTCTAAGTGTTATATTATTGTTATATTAGGTGTAAACATAAATTTTGTCCGCTTTTTTTTTCAAATAAAAAGGAAAAGAGAACATTACAACAAATTAATCAATAATACATTCTCCTTTATATTAAAAAAATAATAAATTTTGTATCAAGCCACTATTCATTGAATAATCAGCATGTTTTGTTGACAGATTACAACGTAAACTCGAAATTTAAATTTGAATTACCTATAGACATTGGCAAAAATAAAATATAAATATATGATTGAATAACTAAATAGGAAAAAAAAATTAATGGTAACTATTTGCAAAAATATTTATCTATTATATTTTTTTTCCAATTGATTCAGCAACATTATATATTGACATTTAAAAAAAAAATGATTGTATTATTTGTATTTATCTACTATTTTATTTGATTAATTACACCAACATATTTCGGAATAACCTTTCATCTTCAGGGTGTTGTATAACCGTCAAAATATCAAAATGAATAATGTCTTTTATTTCTTGTTTTTATAAATTATTTGAAAATTTGTTTTTAAATATTATTACTGAAGTTCTTGATTACTCACAATTACCTAATGGAAAAAAATTAGAATTGGGCTAGAAGTTAAATTTAATTGATTATTAATAATATTTATTATTATAACATGCTTTATTAATTTCTAATGATTCTAAATTATTCATTTTCAGACCAAAATTATTTATGTGTAAAATAGAAAGTCTTAAATTTTTATCAAACCATGTTCTTCAGTAATAATATTTAAAAATAATTTAGAAAAACAAGAAACAAAATTAATTATTCATTTTGATATTTTGACAGTTATACAACACCCTGACGATGGAAAAGTTATTCCGAAACATGTAGGTGTAATAATTAATCAAATAAAATAGTAGATACATACAAATAATACAATCAATATTTTTTTATCTATTATAATTTAATATGCTGTTAACATTTTTTCTAATTTATCTAACTGTAATTCTATGTTATCTGTGTGAAAAAATTCAAAATTATGATTAGAAATTTCAGAACAGTTATCGATATTTAAACATCTTATCCTTCGTTATTTTTATTTTTATTTAAAAAATAATAGAAACCTAAAAGGTTTATGAATAACTTTTTTACATGATTCAATATAGGAATACAATAATAATATAATTTAGATACAAAGTCATTTTTTTATAGTTGGCCGAGTTTTAGTATTTTTGTCACATCTGTTTTGAATTTGTCAGTTATTTGGTCTGTTAAACAATATCTTATCAACACATTTCTACTAAGTTTTTCGATGCCTCTGCGATAAAAAGCCTTAGATGCTGAATCGAAAAATTCGAATGAGACGTCGAAAGTGATCAAATTGTCTACTTAACTTGTCATTTTGCCTGTTATTAAATCCCTGATAATAATAATATCGTTGTCCGTCCGTAGCTTCCTAGAATCTCATCATTCAAAATTAGTATGATTTCAAAATTTTTATTAAATAAAATGAACACATTGACTTCATTTCATTCATGCAATAAAATCATTTGAATTGGATTTTTTTTTAAATATTCCAATTTAATGAAATTCAAAATTTATAAGTGCATTCATTACTATACCTACCGCATATGTCATTATATGTTATTAGTATTAATCGTTAATCAAAATATTAAATCTCTGTGTCGCGTCACTAGCCTTACCAGATGGCACAAATAATGATGAGATGTATAAAATGAGGTACAAAAAAGTATATTTCTCTATGTAATAGAGTCCGTCACTAATGCTAACAGATGCCTCAAATAATAATGAGGTATAAGAAGCAAAAAATCATATATTAACGTTATCAAGAGGCACGCTACTCCAGACAGCGCTGTTCTCCCAGCCTTAACTGGCGTTACGTTAAAATATGCAATAAAGTATGTCATTATTGATGGATTAAATAATAATAAATGTAATGTAGAAGTGAACACAATATCTTGTACAGCAGAAAATTTTCTCTCTTGCCAATTTGTTTTACTTATGAAAAAGAACTAACATTGCCACCTAATATTTCTTTGGGCGAGTTTTCAGTTATATGCTGAGTTTTTCTTTACATATATGGCAAGGAAAAATTCGATGAGTCGGAAAATAGAATAAAATTCGATAATTTTTTGAAAAAGGACAAATAACATGATTTTTTTTTAAATATGGCGACGACATAAGTAAATTTGGTTAAAAGTTCTTGTGCAAAAAACAAAACTACTGGTGCAAAAATTATATAAAAAGGTAACCCATATAAATCAAGTTTTTACTATACTTCCTTTCTTTGTAAAATATAATAATAATTAAAGACGAATTAAAACATATAACATAACACTAAACTTACAGAAATTTAATATATTTCTAAAATGTCAGATGTTTTGAGATGTCAAGATTTTGATAGATTCAATTATCATCAATATCGTAACTTATGAATTTCCAGCGTCAAATGATTTAGTCAGAATCAGATTTGAGTAATGTAGAATTCTTCAAAACTAAGCAGAAATCTAAAAGAAATAAATTATTATTTGATTTTTTCCCAAAAAACCCAATTTTGCTGTCATCTGTGAACCAATTGTTTTGTAAATTTTCGAAATTCGTAGTGATGTACCTATTATACCGACGGAGTAATTCAAATTTATAAAATATTCCGCGACGTTATCGGGCCGCTGCGCCGTTGCTAATCAAACTTTTCTAATGATTTCAATTTGAAAAAACCAATAAAATTTCTAAAAATCCGAAATTATTCTGTATTATTGATCGTCGCCACGAGTCTACGTGCCAAGTTTCAGCTCGATTGGATCACGGGAAAAGGATCAAAAATCGATCCAAAGTTTTTGTTGACGGGAAGCAAGCAGACGCCACGAGTTAATATATAGGGAGTAAAAATAACAAAGGCTTTAAGAGCTGTTTCGTAAACAAACGAAATTCCCAAACTTTGTTTTGGCTCTCCAGAAAACCTGCATTTTTTGACTCCGTTTTTGAATTCCGTTGTTCCTTTCGCTCACGCTTTCAAATAATCCCAAAAGATCCCAAAAGAAGATGCGGTTGCCATAATTTGTACAGGTAGGTTCGTACATATCAACGATATTTGGGAAAAAATGACATTGAGCTCCTCATTGTTGTCAATATGTTTAACACAGCTGTCATGAAATGCAATAGCGCGTATTTGATAGGTGACAGCTTGTTTGTGAGAAGTTTTTATATTATTTGCCAATTTCAGGCGTGTGCGGTGAGGCATGAGTGGTACGTTAACATATATGTACCTATATATTTAAAAAAACAAACTAAATATTTATCTGATAGAATATTTATAATCAAAATACATAATTTCCTTTTTAATAATATCGTTGCTACCGGAAGGTGCAAATAATGATGAGTTTATAGAAAGAAAAGAAAATGCAAAACTTTCTATGCAAAAATATTAACGATAGCAAGATGCTACGCTAGGTGGCGCCGTTCTCACAGCCATAACTCACAGCCGAAGTGCATAGTAAGAGTACGTAATTTTTTACGGTTATAGCTAGTATGATAATATATGTGGTAGGAATATTTAGATACGCGAGTGCACATCTTATTAATTAAAAAAAAATCGTAGAAATTCTAAATAAATACTTCTCATTTCAAAGAACTATTTGTGTAAATCGTTAATAATAATAGTAATAATATTTGGATAATTTATGTAGAGCCATTTTCGTGAGAACTGACTTTAAAATTATTTTTCAGAACAACTTACTGACTAAAAAACTTATTGACTATTATTAAGACGATGAACCGCAAAAAAATGGAATTCACTGTTAAAACTGTACTTGGAAGGGCCAGGAACTATAAGGTGTTTTCGCGGAGTGCATATAGAGGAATGGAAAACATCGGGTATTGTATTATATATGTATTAAATAATATAATATATAATATATATAAAATAAAGAAATTTTTGTTTTAACAACACTTTATGCAATAATAATTATTCGGAATTAGCAAACCACCTAATAGAATCTAATCACTCTTTCGATATAAATGCCGGTTTCAAAATTTTACATGGAAGTATTGGGAGTTATCATTTGAATAATCTAGAAATATAAGAAATTGGGAAAAGTATTAATAGAAACTTAAATATTATAAATAATCAAATAAACTTTGTAAACAGCCCTGAACCAGTTCACATTATAATTACTTTGTACCAGCGTAATTGTAACCACGCCATCTCCAACCCTTTCCCACCATAAACAAATCTGTCTATATTCGATCATTAATTTTAGTACATTTATTGTCCTGAAGAAGGGAGCATCGCTCCCGAAACATGTTAAAGTTTTAAAACAAAATTTAAAAACAATAAAACAAAGATTTCAATATATTATTTATTTAAAAAAAATTTAATGAGCGATGTCTCAGTGATATAATAATTTTCTTAGGGCCGGGTGTTTCAAGTTGTATTAAAGTAAGCGTTTGTTTAAAGCACAGATATTTACGAAAACGGATCGTCTGATTGGTGGAGAGCGCAGAAACCTATGCTTTAAACGAACGCTTACTTTGATCCAGCTTGAAACAACTGGGCCTTAGTGTACTTGTGTCTGACTTATGTAATATTCAGAAATGACACACTACCATTGTCGAAATATACCGCGGCAAACATAATTCTTCATTTTATTGTTTTCGGGTAAACGATTATCTGTGTGCAAAGAACATTGCTGTTAGCATTCTACAAGGTTTATATATCACAGATTAGATTATATGGTAGTGTTTATATGGCTAGCTGACGAAACAGAGCGAATAAGTCGTTAAAGTATGTATTCGCACAGGAGAGTTTAAGTACATAGATACAGGTCGATTTTTGATCATGGCACTGCACTCAAATAATGTGTGGCATATCTACAGACACGTCAATGTGTGCGTTAGCGCTATACAAGGTTTCTCATAGCTAGTAGCAAAAACTTCATTCCTGTCTTGATAATGAATCGAAAATGTTCAAGCAACCGTGACATAATATCAATAGTTATGGAGATATTGCGCTTTTTTCAATATTTCTGGCCTATTTTTTGGAAAAAGTTGAATTGTTATTACAGTAATTTATATCGATTATGAAAAATTCATTCGCTTTAATACAAGTCGAATAAAATGATACGAACTTTGGTAAAAACGAGAATAGAATTTTTTAGGTTTTATCATTTTATTTGTAGTTATTATATTATTGAGTTGTATTGAAGGGAATGAATTTTTCACAATCAATATAAGTTTATGTAATAATAGTTCAACTTTTTGCAAAAAATAAGTTAGAAATATTTAAAAAAAAACACTATCTTCATAATTATTGTTATTGGGTCATGGTTACTTCAACATTTTCGACTAATCCACCTGTAAAGTTTTCGCTACTAGCTATAATAGCTGTATAATGTAGTGTATGTAGCATTTAATTGTCATGAAAATTAATAAAAACACTGAATAAGGCGAGCTATCGTAAACCTTGTCTATTTTAGAGTGTTGAGGTAACAATCACCAAAAAACAATATTGTTATTTACATAATGTTATGTGGAAATGAATGACAATGAGTGTTAATGCAATACAAACACATTTCATTTTAAGAAGTGTCAAAACATTATCTGTCTTATCTGTTTTTGTTACTAGCTATGAGACACCTCTACATGCGAGAAAGATACAAAGTTACAAAGACCGCTTCACGCTTGGCAGTAATGCAATAACGCACTCGACGTCAGCTGAAGCATAGTATCGGTTATGTACACCGCGCTCAATGTGCTGTTGTTTATAATGAACATAAATTTTGCACTTAATTTGTTTTCCCTTTTCAGCTATTTTCATATCCAGTTGACATGTTTTTTTAAAACCTTGCTTGTACTTGTCATTAGCTCGATATATACCGCCGGTAGTGGCTTTCCGGACTGGCAAGTCCTCTGTCCGTTTGTGTTGTAAAACTTAATTTTTATTTTTCCCTCAGGGGGGTGACTATTGTACTTTGTTTAACGGTCTCTACGGTGTAATTTTTTACTCTTAGGGGTCATCCATAAAGTACGTCACACTAATTTCGTGATTTTTTGACCCCTCCCCCGTCCTTGTCACAGTTGGTCACATTTGTGAGATCCCCCCTCCGTGTGTCGTCACATATTTAGCAATTTTACATTTAGAAATTGACGAATAGACTTAGCATTCGATGGATTCACCGTGCGGGTGCCGGGTCCATCGCATTGCAGAGAGGGGAGCAAAGAACGGTGCCTGGGACTTGTGACCCAGGTGTAGGTTTAAGGGGCCCCCTTATGATGCATCAGCCCTCACCTCCACTGTTTCGGTTTCTCTTCTCTCCCTGCCTAACCAAATCCGACAAGACTCCGTTAGTGCCGTTTTCGATACGCATTCTAATATGGAACTAACGGAAGATCTCGATAGGCCAAGGTCTTTCAGTAAGACGTATAGGGCTTTTGCCGATAAACCTCTCGCGCCTACCTCTATCGCGTACAATTGAACTATACAGGGTTTTTAGTAAAACATTAATAACCTCGCAGGACTATATTCCTGCCTTGATTATGAGTCGAAAATGTTCAAGCTATTATGACCTAATATCAATAGTTATGGAGATATGCGACATCAAAGCTTGCATTTTTTTTTCAATATTTCTGACTTATTTTTTGTTAAACGTTGGACTATCATTACAGTAACTCATATCGATTACGAAAAATTTATTATTTTCAATACAAGTTAAATAAAATGATAAAAACCCTGAAAAAATTGCAATTGGAATGTTTTCCAATTGGAATTCGAGGGTTTTTATTTTTTTATTTGACTTGTATTAAAGGGAATGAATTTTTCGTATTCGATATAAGTTACTGTAATGATAATCCAACGTTTAACAAAAAATAAGTCAGAAATATTGAAAAAAAATGCAAACTTTGATGTCGCATATCTCCTTAACTATTGATATTAGGTCATAATAGCTTGAACATTTTCGACTCATAATCAAGGCAGGAATATAGTCCTGCGAGGTTATTAATGTTTTACTAATAACCCTGTATAACCGTTTTTATTAAATTGTATTTGATTTTGAAATGTGACGTCACGAAACTTAGACCCCTCCCACCCCTTGTCACAATTCGTCGACCCCCTCCCCCCCCTTAACGTGTGATGTACTTTATGGATGGCCCCTTACTTCGCTTTGTATTCACTTCATTTTCTTACAACTCATATTTTTTGGTTTTATTTATATTTCCTTACATGCATGTATATCATGTATCACGTCTTATTCTATTTCTTGTAATCGTTACTGTTGTTGACCACTTTAGCTTAAAAAAAATCTGAATGGAGAGGCGAAAATATAGGGCCAATACAACAGCTTTGGGTTTGTGTTGGCCACCCTTCATTCAAAAATCCAGTAATTGTGTTCTTAAAACACTCGTACAAAAAAAAGTTTAAAATTTTATTTTAAAATATATCTTATCTTGTGTCATTAGCATTAATTTATTTGCACCGTTTATATTTGATGGTATGAGATTAATTTCTTCTTACTGTAGATTTTTATCACAACACTGGAAGCGCTGCCCACTTGAGATTTCTCTTTCATTATTTCGTTATTTTTTCGCCACTACAAGACTGACGATGATTGATTATAGTGTGCGAATGCTTGCCATTTTATATTAGTCATGTTGATGGATTTAAAAATGCGTTATATCAAAAATAATTAAGAACATAATTAGTAACTTTCGTTTTCATTGTGTGGCAAA
The DNA here is from genome assembly GCA_016648135.1 of Agrypnia vestita. Lineage (NCBI taxonomy): Eukaryota > Metazoa > Arthropoda > Insecta > Trichoptera > Phryganeidae > Agrypnia > Agrypnia vestita. Next base: position 60,202 of record JADDOH010008169.1, read on the forward strand.
AAAAGGATTGCGAAACTATTTACATGTTCAACACCTGACTATCTCTAATTTGGTTTATTTCTCTGTTTTAATGGCGAACGTCCGCGGAATGAGATACGATGTGATATTTCGAAGCGATTTCCTTGATTTCTCATCTCACACGATAAGATTTGATCTTGAGTTTATTCATTACAATGCTATACATTTTTTACATTTATCTTAGGTTTAATATTACTATGTCTTTCTCACTAGAAACTTTTGTGTTGGGACCATTGACGTATTATAATATAGACACGTTATTCCCATGCTAGCCGACTTTCATACTAGCAAATATCGCATTGAAAGAGACAACAAATCACATAATCAAGTAATTACGAAAAAATCAAGTAATTTGAAGTCACGGTGACTAAAATAACATACCTACTTATTCTTACAATAGTGTACGATACTCTGTTCCTTTTTCCCCGGGACTTTTTTATTCGGCGTAGCATCGCGTCCGATCACAGAGAAGGTCCGTTCGATAACGAATGCAAGGCAATTAATTATCTTATTTTTGAATTGCCAAGATTTCATGCTTGTGACGTATCTACAGTTTATTATATTGGGACAGTCAAAATTTACAATCAGAACTTAATTAGATGCAATTACACAAAATACAAATCGGTTTAATAAAACTGATTATTCGTTATCTACACTCTGCCATAAATAAACATAGTTTACTTGGAATCTAGTAGTATACTTGGTATCTCTTTCTTCTTCTTCTTCATCTTTTAGTGATCTGTGTTGACAGGTGCCAGTCCTGATGCTGATGTAACGAGGACATCCAGTTTTCTCTCCATCTCTTTGGTGATCACCTCCCTGGCGTTCAGTGCTCTTCTGGTATCTCGCGCATCTCGACTCTGGAAAGTCTTTTCTGGTCCATTTTCTCGACATGATCCCTCCATAAATGTCTTCTCTTCCTGCTCATCGTACAATGTCTTCTACATCGCAGGTTCTGCGGATTTACGTATTGAGTATCTGTTTAACTCATTTTTTGGATGAGTGTTGCAATAAATGGTCGGTTTATCTCTCTAATCCAAATATTGATTATGTTTTTTAATTCTTCGCACACTTAAATTTTTTTACACTTTACAATATCCCCCCTTGAATGTTGGAATGGAATTTCCCTCTCGTATTTTTTTTAATTATGTTCTATAAACTACAGTAGAAATTAATGAATATGAATTACAAAAAAAAAAACCATTTTGAAATTACTCTTGTTGTTGATCTTATGTTGCGTGGACTTTTCATCATAGACCTTTGGCCGATGGATTAAATGTCCGTGGACCTTTTATCGTAAAACCAATGCGTATAAAAATGATCGCTAGAAGTAGAAGTAGTATTGAGAGTGATTTATTTTTCAGTTTTGTTATTTTTTTTAAATCGGTTACTTCAGATTATGTCCAGCTATATATCGTTACATGTAGAGATGAGTTTTAATTTAACTTATTTATACACAGCATTTTTTTTAATTTCGATACAACACCATTTTGGAAAGCAACTTTTGCCACTGTCATGTGACATTTTAAATTTTATTAGGTTAGTAGATAGTACATAGGTACCCAATCCAACGGCCCTCGACCCCAATGCTGATTATCTGAGAAGTTCTTGTCGGTTCATATGATATTCTATATAATAATACCCTTAATTAATATTACTAACACCCACTCTAGCTTGTGTTATTGCTTTAATATTGCAATACCCTGCCTTTATTGTATGTAAAAGCCCTAAAGGGCGTTAAATGAATAATGTAAAAAAAGTTAACTATGTTTACTAATGATAATATCATGAACAAAGAAATAGTCAAAAGTGTATTATAAAAACTGTACTGGTAATTTCATTTATGTTTATATGCGGAGTGCGTATAAATTACACACATATTAAATAAATAATGTAGGTATTTTGAGTCGATAAATAAAAAAAAAAAATATTCAGCAACAAACACATAGGAGGACATCCCTGTTAATATATAAATCCGAATACAAACGAGTACCTACTAATCTAGACCGGATATAACTACAAATTTTATAGTTTTGTCAAATTTTTGACAAATCACGATAAACCATTATCGAAATAACACCATAATTAAGGGAATGAAATTTAATAGTTCGATTTATTTATCAATTTAAAACAGAGATAACAGCGGCAAAATTATTTGAAGGTGTTGGTACATTTAATATCTATCAATTGATCGTAATTTAAAATGTAATCAACTGATAGCGAAGATAATTCGTGGAAATCTATCGTTTTCTTCAATCTATCATTGTTTTGAATAAAAACATAATGTTATGTTTATTTTGTCGGCGATTTGCAATAGATATCAGTTGTTATCAACATTTTTTAAGCATCTATCACAAAATCAGCGATAAATCGCACATGTACGAGGTTTGATAAATATACCTGGAATTTTTTAATTTTGCGGGCTGTAGGTATAAATCCAATAGTCAACATTTTTTGTTGTTTGTGTTGGTGCACATTTCTCTGACATATCTTGATATTGGTAGCCATATTAGATGCTAACTTTATTGTTGGTAGGGATGAGTAAATGAAAAAAAATATCGATATATATCCAATCGAAGCTGTAGAAAAATAATATTTAAAAAGCAGTCGTACGGAAATAAGCAACAGAATATACAATGAGTAAATAGAACTTCTTCAATAGATGCAAATTCACTTTGTGGAAACATTTTTAAAAATTAAAACAATTCACTTTGTTTAAACCACTAATTTTTATTATAAAACACTCAACATGTTTTAATAATTGTGTCCCGGTACATAGTTATATATAAAAAATATGAAAACAGTACCTAAGTAGAAGCCAGAAAAAACAGTAAATAGTGTAAAAGCAAACAGCTGATCATGAAAAACGAGTTTTTTTGAGATGTTTTCAAAATCATGCTAATCATTAACAATCATCATATTTTACTATTTATTATCTTATGTACCTACTTATGTTAATTTTAAAATTTGTTGTTAAATTTTCCAAAAATATAAATAAAATTGTTATTAAAATCATATTGAAAAAACCTCACTGTTGATCATGTTGAAATATCCCACTGCACTATTTTTTCAAGACTTTTATGTTCCAACTGTTAGTTATACTTTACTTTTTATATTTATATGGTTTTATTTTTATTTTTTATTTTTAGTTTTTTTTTATATATATATTATTATAATATATATTATAACTATATAAATATAATATAAAATAGTTTTATATTTATATATTATATTTATATAGTTATACGTTCTTTTATACCTTTACCATTAAGGAAAAAAGGGAATTTAAAAAAAATCAGTGTTACGTAGGTACTTCCTGAGTTCTTTGGGGAAAAACTTTGTTATTAAAATTTTGCACAGTCATAATTTTATATTCACTGCATAAAAGTTGTGATAGTTATAAATCTTTTTTTTAAACATAATTTTTAAGAGTAATTTTTGCGCAGTATTTAAAGACTCTTGTAGAAGATTTCCCAGCAAATGATTTGGTAATTTAGTAATGATTATTATTATGTTCATAGTTTTACCGATGTACCAGTAGGTACCTAATTCTATATTCCGGTAAATTTGCATGCATTAATCTGAGTTTACCTCCAGATTAAAATGACCACATGTTCAACAGGTAAATATGGTAATTAGATTTATCTCATCGCTTCCCATTTCGAGAGTAAGGACCATAATAATGTTTTAAGAATCGTATTATTTTAAATAAAAGAATATGTAAATCACCAGATATGTGGATTATCTCTCATGTCAATTGCAATAGTGTTGCAATAAAATAATAAAAAACATTCAATAAAAGTAGGATGGCTTCATTAATCCTTATTCACATCAATAAAGAGGTTGATCTACTTGTAAGTACCTACGTCTTACAACACAGGCACTTCATAGTGAGGTTATGATTGACACGGGGATAACTTGAAATATATTAAAAATAAAAGGTGTCTCGTAGCTAACAGCAAAAACTTCGGTGGGGTCTACTTCATTAAAATTTTAATAGAAAATATACACGTTGGGTGAAATGTCAACAGTTGGAGATAAGCGACATTAAAGTTTGTATTTTATTTCAATATTTATGTTTTTTTAATTTCTATCATGACCGATTGAATTTGTACCGATTATTAATTTTAAAAAATTTAAAAATCCGGTTAAAATTTCTGTACGGTTTTAATCATTTTATTTGACTTGCATCAAAGTGAATGAATTTTTGATGTTCGATTTTTTTTTTCAAAAATAGAGATGCGAACACGAAATGGATGTCGCATCAATATTTTTACTATTTTCAAACTAAGCTAAAAGCCTTTATTATTTGCTGATGTCCTGGAATGGCGCTCGAACCTCCAACCACCGGATCACTAGGCGAGCGTCATGACCCTTACTCCAACAAGCTACTTTCATACAAATTACTCTCATGATACTCCAACGTTTTACAGAAGACAGGTCAGAAGTATTGAAAAAAATGCAGAATTGATGTCGCTTATCTCCTTAACTGTTGACGTTTCACCCAAATTGAAAATAATATTTTATATTAAAAATTTAACGAAGAAGACTCCCTGAAGTTTGTGCTACTAGCTACGAGACGCTAAGAAAATCACTCATATGAAAATAAAAATACACTGGTTTTAAAGTTCTACTCGTTTAATTTTTCTGTGACGTGTTTCGCCTTATGAGGGCATTATCAACTTTATCGTTTTAAATTCAACAACTTATATATGTATGGTAGCTTGAAACTTTATGGGTTTTTATAATAAATAATGATACGACTTAATTGTAAATAATTTATAATTTAATTATGTCACTGAATAATTCTAGTTTTTTATTTGAAATACTGTAATCAAGTAAACCTCGTTTGACGCGAGGACTTCGGCCTGTAAATAACTTCGCGTTAAGCGATATTACGTAAATCGAATACAATAAACTTTGTTAAGAAAATATTGTTTCTAATAAACCTATCATGATAAAATTTGTTGAAATACACCACGTATTAGTTATCTTAGAAGATAAGATTATCAAAGGATTAAAAATAATGAATGAATTTTTATATAAGTTCTGAAAAACATACTTAAATATCAAACTACATAATTAAACGGAATGGTTAAAAATTACGCGGAGCCATGTAGGAAGAGTGGGGAGAATGAAAAAACAGAGGAATGTTGTGTTTGGCCAAGAAAGCCTGAATCGGGTGCGAAAATGCATTATCGAACTGCTGCGTCATATCGAATAGTTAATGATAATATATTCGAATATATTCGAAAAATGTTTAAGAAAGGAATAATTTACTTTGGATGCTAAATACAGATAAATACACTCTATATATTTGAAAAAAAAAACATAATAATATTAGAGAATTTATTTATTTTAATTTTTAAAAATATGTTTTGAAAAAACAACACAAGATATATTGAAAAATAATGTTGAATTTAGAAATACAAATTAAAAAAAAAACACAAAAAATATATTTCAATTTTGTAAATATACATATATAAAAACAATAAAAAATTAGATACAGACGAGTCAGTATTCTCTCGATAACTGACTAAATTTTAGATATGTTTATATTACTTCATATCTCACACCCCACATGCAAGTTTTTAAAAAAAATTATTTTGTATATAACTTCTTGTTTGTCGGCTCAAGTATTTATGAAAAAGCCGACTCCATCGTTGACTCCATCGTAAGTGCTTATTATAATAAAACTATAAAGATAAGCATGACTTAAAAAAAAGGCAAATGCAAAAGACGTCCGATAATTTACGGCGTTTACATCTTTGATGTCCGACTTCATTACATAGCCTATAGCAGTATAAACTGAAAACCCTTGCAAATGACTTTCAGGTTTCGTAAACTTTTGTTTCGTTTGGAAAAATATTAACAATCTTATAATATAAATATGAACGAATACTTTACGAATACTTTTATAGTATTCGAATAACGAATACGAATCGGATTGGAGGCTCCAATACCGATCCAATGCTTGATGAGGGCCTACCGGACGCGGTGCGCTGTCCATTGACGTGCGGACATCTTTGTTGTACCACTTCTTTATCCGTGAGATGCTCGTAGTAGCATCCCCGAAAGTTTGTTGGATCTTGCGAATGGTTTCCGTTTGGGGATCACTAAGTTTTTGGCAAAATTTAATGTAATATCGCTATGAAAATAAAAACACGTGTTTTTTTATTCTACTTATTTAATTTTTGAAATATCACTGTTAAAATCGTCCCTTATTATACACAACATTTGAAAATACACCGGGCACCAACTACATCTTTCGCTTTCTGTGGGCGGGAAAAAATCCACGCATGCGCACGAATATCCCTTACACATCTCCACCAAAGGACACTTCCCGTGCTTCATTTATTTGGGCGGAAAAAATGAAGGTTCGATAATATTTCACGCATAACGTGTGTTAAGTGAAAATATGAAATTGCAGTTATCTAAAAATATGCTCTCTTCACCCGCTTGGCCTGCATTTTAATAAAAATTCGGCCATATTCTTTAAAAAAGCAATATTGCATTCGCTATCTTGACAGTTATTGTATAACATTGTAATGCCGTCAACAATTTAAGTTTTACTGGTTTGAAATTAATTAATTCAATCAATCAGAAAGCTCTAAAACGTAACCAAACCTTAAGTCATTTACAAATTGTGAATAACTTAACGTTTTTTTACGTTTTAATGTTTTAGAGCTTGTCAGAAATAGCAATAATATTAAGTACTTAGTTCAGAATATGGCCGATAGTCAGGATTGCCCCGGAACGCGTAATAAAGAATTTACTGTAGTTACATTATTTTCTATACAAATATTATAATTATTTGTTATAGATGAATAAATAAACAACAAGAAATTTTTTTTTTTGTATAATTTTATATTGTTATTTTTTTTAAATCCTTAAATATATAAATGGATTTTTACGCGCGATCGTAAGTCTACAACTCCTTTAATTGAGGGATCTCTGCAAAAGTGCAGTATTTTGGACCTGGGCGTGTTATGGGTCTAATTTATAAGATAAAAAATGTAATAATAATAAAATAAAAAATGTACCAGCAACATCCATTTGAATTTATGTTTGTAGAGATATAGCAATTACAGATTTATCGGTCGTTATACTAAAATTAATAGCGTAATATGATGACGTCAAATTGGATTAGAATTTGGTGTGGGTAGCACGCGAATGCGTATTTAGAGACTTTCTAGACCCGGTCTCGCGCTCATGAAGCAATTCGAATTATTTAATAAAATACTATCGTCATCCTGCGTCAGTTTTGCGAACTAAAACTCATGTTCGCACGATGGTATAATTCTCTACTATTATCCTCATTGTAGAAGATTTTCTATTCCTGGGTTATTAACCTTCACCATACCCGTACGTAGCTGTGCTGTCAATCAATTCGAATTATTACCGTAAGAAGTTTAAGTAGTTTCGGCATTTTAAATGGGATAAGAATGCTTCACTAGTTTAAATGATTTCAAATTCGAACATTTACCATTAATATTGAGCATTTAAAATAGAAAAAAATGATAAATGAGAGACATAAAAACAAAAACGCCGCTATGCGATCGACGAAATTAAGATAAACATATTTGTAACTGATTTTATAGCCAGAGAGGAGATTTTTAAATTGAAATGTTTTTGATAATATTATTTTAAAACATTATCAAGAGCAGATATTAATTGTAAAACGATACTATTTGCCAGGTAATCATTTTCAAACGTGTCACCCTTAATTTTCTTCGTTTAAAAACTCCTGAAATATCAAAATACGTAATTCGCTATGTAAAAATGTTAGTCACTAATGCTACAAAATGTCGCAAATAATAACGAGGTATTAAAAACAAAAAAATGCATTATTCTATATGCCATGTGTGACATTAACGCTTCTTAGCCACTACGCTAGATGACGCTGTTATCACAGCCTTAAATTGCGACCGAAATATATAGAAAATACAAATACATAATAGGCATGATGATAGTATTAAAGAATTAAAGAATTAGTGATTTTAGAGAAGAAAATATTTTGAAAGGATTCTAAAATTGATCCAGTTTTAATATACACATTGAGATTAATAAGATTTTCAATAAAATAAACGTATAAAATTGGGCAATCCGCCATTTTAACTGAAACATCTGTCAGAGCGAATGACGTCACGCCTCAGTACCCATCACCGTGTCTTTAAACCGTTGCCATAGACACAATGCAATGTTTACTGAGGCTTGTCGTCACGTAGATGAAATGACAGCTGCGATGAAAATGCAATTATTTGCGTAAAAACTTAGTTTATTACTAAAATAATGTTATTTTCGGTAATAGTAGACGTGTACCTACATTATAGAATGTTATTTCAAAATCTGTCATCATGTCTATTCTTGACGGGTTATAGCATGAAAAAATATAATTCGATCACCATATTCGCTTATATACAAGTAATTAATTTATTAAGTCAAATCCAGTGCGACGTGATCGTAGAGTGAGAGAAACATAATTATATTCCTAAGTTTGTTATTCTTTTAATAATGAAATAAACATTCGATCTCTTTCTGTCTTACTACTAATGGTAGGTATATTTTATCGCGGTTAACATCCGACTTATTATTTTGATTTATATGTATTTTAGTTGGAAATAATGTAGGTTTAATTGGTTCGGTAGACCATGGTAAGAAGGAAAGGGTTAATTTTGTTCGATTCGATGAAACGATGAATAGGTCACTGCGGCGGGGTAATAATTCCATAAGCGGGTGCGGTTAAGGAAAAACGGAAGGTAGATCATTAAAAAACGATGCTTACATCCGTTTGATAGTATATTTCGATTACCTAACATTATTCTAAGAAGTATTGCGACCTATGTTCGGATACGTATATTTAATGGAACGCCTATGCAGATAGACGTATCCATTAGCTTGTTCAACATGATTAGGTACCTATTCATCTACTAGCTATAGACTGTCAAAATGATTACTTTATCATGACAAAAAAAATATCGCGAAATCAATCTGTAATGAATACGGATTATTTTTTACACTAAAACATTTACAATATAAATGAAGTCACCGTTTCTGTTAATCAAAATAACCTATGAACTCTAATTGCTGAAAATCCACTTGATTTGCTTCAAAATGACAGTTATTTATTTATTTATTAAGGAATCTTAACAGTTTTAAAACATATAAAGTAAGGGCATTCCTAGTGTTCATTTCATACACCAATTAAAAAGATTCACAGAACAAAGTTAGATAAGATATTTTCAAGTTAATTATTTTGAATTAATTAATGAATAGTATTTGGTAAACAACAAACAATGTTAAGACTGTAAGTGATTGAATGTGAAAAAAGAAAAAGTATATCAAGAAATGAGTTAAATAATGGGAGATAAAGGATGAGAAGGTAGGAGTCAGGATAGAGGTGGAGGAAGAGAAGATTAGATATAGTGAGGGAATGGTCAAAGTCGATTTAGTACATGATCTAATCTAAAACATTCTTTTAAATTCATTAAGACCAATGTTGAAGAGGTCAATATCGATTCAATTATTACGATACGATACAATTCATATTTCTGAACAAATAAAATTATCGCAAAATCATAGTATGTTTATGTCAAAGCGTGTGAATTTTCAATTTTCAATATAAATTACTTTCACGATAGTCTAACGTTTTACAAAAGACTAGCCGTGTAGGTACACCCGTGAAAAATCACGGGACATAATAATCACAGGATTTTTAAGCTGAACTTTCAAAAATAAAAACCATTTGTCTTTAAATTGACTTTATTCGCTTAAATTTTAGGAAATCAAATATAAAATTTTAAAAAGCCGAAAATATTGAAAAAATATTAAGTTTAAAATCGCTTATCCCCTTAATTGACATTTTACCAAAAGTGTAGCGAACATTTTCTACTCAAAATTTAATGAAAGTTTTGCTACTAATTACGAGACACCCTATGTATGTGTGTTTGTTGGTGTTCATAGTTCACGTTGAAGACATCAGAGGGGGGGCTCCTTGCTCGAGACACGCCGCCCCTGTCTTGAGGTGAAACTCTCGCGAGAACGACACTAAAAAATCATCATTATCATCACCATTATTCTAGAATGTATTCATACACAGTCCGGCAATAAACGGCAAACTCAAAACAAGCAAAAAAGTAATAGGGCGATTTCCCGAGGACCATCATCATCATGTCACATTCTTACGAGTTGAGGAAATCATTTGCTTTGTTTTGCGGCTAGATAATCTGATTTGTCACGTTACACAGCCTTGTAATGGGGAAAATGGTTTTTAATAATTGCCGGAAATGCGATGACGAGAAAAATAACTACGCTAATCACAAGGCAGATTCAGAAATAAATGTCAACGAGAAACTTCTAAACTACATAAAGCAGAATCACCACCGGTTACTCCAGTATTTTCAAGTTCAAATTCAACTCGGTATACGAGCAAACTACTAAGGCCGGTTGTATCAAGTTGGATTACGCCGGCCGCAAACTGAATGCGTTTTCGTATGAAATTGAGTAGTACGTGTACGCACGAATACGCAAGTACATTCCTGACCTTCGAAGTAGTATTGAACACCGTACACGATTTAGTAGTGCATTTACGCACGTATAGATGCGACGTCCGACTCGATCCGGATTTGTTCGGAAATGTTTGCGATTTCGTACGATGGCTATTGAAAATTTTGTCAATTTGACACATGACCACAAATGTTTGTGGGACCAAAGTGATTCAACTACGTGACCATCAGCGCAGATCATGGCGGAGAATCTCTCAAGAACTAAAAAATACCTGTAAGTTAAATAATTTGGTTTAATGAAGGTGAGGTATAATTATGTACTTCGAACAAAAAAACTTTTAAATATTTCTCCGTTGTTATGAGCTCACGTTGCACTTCGATTCTCCCCAGCATTTGTGAATCTATTAGATAGATAGTCATGAAATTTGTCATTTTTTAAGTCTGGCATAATAGAGTTTTCCAGAAGGTACAGTTTATTAATTTCGCACAAACGTTATTGGAGAAATGCGAAAAGTAACTGATTGTGATCAACGCAAGTCGCAATCAATGTGCGCGCTCCATACGTATGAAAATAATAGTACGAATACGTAGTAATAATTCGTATCCAAAGTGCGGTCGGCCTTAAAGTAAAAATCGTTTAAAGCATATATTTTTTCATTCTCCACCAATAGTATAGTACTAGCAATAGCTTAGGCAAACTTATAATAAACTCCAAAGACAAAGTCGACCCGCTAAATCTTTCCGGTATTTATAGACTAAATTGTAATGACTGTTCGGCCTTCTATATAGGTAAAATAGCACGTAATTTTAATGTTAGAATGAAGGAACATTTGAGATGTCTTAATAACAATAACTTTTCCGAGTTCTCGAACCGTCTTTGAAAAACAGGCCACACCTTTAAAAAGGAAAACGGCATCGAAATTCTACATATAAATAATAGAGGCCTTAGATTAGATAACTTAGAGATACTAGAAATAAAAAAGAGCCTCAACACTAAAGCCAACATTATTAATAATCAGATAAATTTCATGAATAGCCCTCTACTAGATATATTTCCAATTTCGGCGTCTACCCCTTAATTACCCCCACCTTAGCTGTAGCCACACCCCCATTCAGAATTGATTTGTTTACTAGGATAGGTGATGGATAGTCAGTTGTACGTCAGTCCTGATGAAGATACGGTGGCATCGAAACAGGTAGACGTATAGCCATTATTTAAGTGGTTTATACAAAGTTATTTAATTAAAATGCATAATTATGTCCAACCACAAAGTTAACGCCATAAACATCAAAAATAAATAAAAGATCGTTTGAAGCATAAATTTTTGGGTTCTCTACCAATCAAACGATCCGTTTCCGATTTTCCGAGAACGTTTAAAAATCTATGCTAACGAACTTTTATTTTGATCCAACTAGAAACAGGCTGCCAAACACGAGCAGAGTAGAAACCAGCGACTGTCAGTCTTACGTTGTAGGTTGTAGTATCGTACTAGAAATATTTTTTGTGCATATGCACTATAGTAGGTAAGAAGTTTTGGATATTATGACATTTGAGTTCGGAGTTTTTTGCCATATAACAAGTAATACAGGTACAAAAAATGTGTGAGTAAAACCAATTATATAATAAACTGTAGATACGTTACAAGTGTGAAATCTTGGTAACTCAAAAGTAAGATAATTGCTTTACTTGCATTCGATATCGAACGGACCTTCTTTGTGATCGGGCGCGATGCTACGCCGAAAAAAAATGGTCCCGGGAAAAAAGGAACAGAGTATCGTACACTATTGTAAGAATAAGTACCTTTGTTATTTAGTCACCGTGACTTCAAATTACCTGATTTTTCTGTCTATACGCAGAGCGTTTGTGTACCGTGATTTGTTGTCTCTTTCAATGCAATATTTGCTACATATGAAAGCCAGATAGTTGAGAATAACGTGTCAATATTATAATACCTACGTCAATGAGTAAAACGCTAAAATATAAGGTATCAAATAAAATTATTAAATAGTGGCCCGAATAAAATATATAAAATTCAGATTCGTTACTATAACGTAAATGAAATAGAGCTTCAAAGCGTCTGGCGGAAGAAATGACCCGCGAGAAGCGTCTGTTAATGATTTATATGAGTGTGTAGTACTGTCCCGTTAAACATATTAAAAAATCAGGTTTGTTATTTTTACGTTTTACTATTTTTTTGTATCTGTATTACTGTTATCTGCCAAAATCCCCCGAACTCAAATGTCATAGTAACCAAACCTTCTTGCCCGCTATAGTGTGCATCTACATAAAATATTTCAGGTTTGATACTACTCAAGTCTGGCGGTCGCCTGGAGTATTCTCGTTGCATACCTGCTTGAAAAATCGCCTCACTATATTGATGTGTGCTAATGCAAGTGGAGATTTGAAAGTTAAGCCCTCGCTTCAAGAAATTCAAAATAGGTACAGAAGAGACAGTTAAATGTTATGTGGAGATCCATCAACAAGGCTTGGGTCTGTCGTATTGTGTTCGTTGAGTGGATCAATAATTTGTGCGTTGAGTGAAAGACAATATCAAAGAGCTGATGAAGAACAGGGCGGAAGCTGACCACCGAAGTAATAAGGGCTCTGCCTCACGAGCAATAGCGTGAGGCTACAAAAGAGAGCTCGTCTGAGGATGAGAAGAGAGACTGAGAAATCTCTCACTTCAAATGTGATGAACGAGATCTATAAAATATGGAAAACAGTGCAAGATTGCGTAAAAAAGACTTTGAAAAGACGTAGAAAAAAAAAAAGAAGAAAACCACCCGAGTAGGACTATAACAGTGCAAGTAATTAATATTTTCAACAAGAATGCGATGTCACATTACGAGCCGTCATTGATGTATATTAGTAATTGGGATCTAGATAATTGATAAATTAGATTACGTCTTTGATTATAAATTCAAATATTCCAATAATATAAAAATATTATACAATATTTTGTAATTGTTTTGATTTGAATACTTTTTGATCTTGTAACAAATAAATTGAATTTCCGGGGAAATTTGCTTCGACATGCGAGTGTTTTGAGATACGAGCTCATTTACGAAAGAAATTATGCTCGTAAGTCGATTTTCCTCTGTGCTTGAAAACGAAATACACCCACGCCAAACTGATTTGTGGTAGGTATAAGGATTTAGTTTTCCAAAATTATTACACGCAAAAAAAAGTTTTAGCAATGTGTATTAATTACCTTTTACATAATATTCGGCGTGTAGCTTAGTTTGTAGCCGGATTTTCCATATTTTTTCGTCCGTGTAGGTAGGTAGGTATGTGAGACATTTTCTTTGGTTTAGCTTTGTCACGAGAATTAAAAATAAAAAAGGAAGAACACGTAACCATGATCGGGAATTACTTAGTAGAGTAAAATACAATTCATTATAATGCGTAGTTTGTGGTTGCAACACTCATTCATTTTATTTATGTTAGGTAAACGTAAATAAAAAAGAAATACAAATCAATAATACATAGATGAAAAGACAGGTTTTGAATGCATTCTCTGTCTTTTAAAGGAAACCTTATTTCAATAAAAAGCACAAAAATAAACGACTATTAAGTGCTTATTTATTGTTTCAGAGGTATGTTTGTAGAACGCCATAGTTATATTTATGTAAATAAAACACCAAATTTTTTATTGTGATCTATTAATTTACTTGAGAAATGTTTCTGATGTGATTAGGTACCTATAACTTTTTTTTTAAACATATATAACGATTTTCTTTTTTTTTGTTTATCTAAGCCTAACTAATATCCCGACTTTGACATTAGAACAAATGAACTTAATCGATTTCAGTCAATGCTGTTCCGTAAACAATGTTTCATTCGTCACAAGTCACAATAGCTGTTAATTTTTCGTGACAATGGAGCATTGTGATATCTTTTCCTTGCACCGCCAGGATGATACAATACAGAGATTTCAAAACGTCTACCAACAAGGACAGGAAATTTGAAATCGGCGGCGTTTTAAAATTTTGCGTGCGTAGTTTGACATCTTTCAAAAAGTGCCGAATTTCTTTATATGGTATGAAAACTCTCTTTAAAACTTTCCCTTTGGAAAGCCACCTCACGTGTGAGTGCAACAAAAGTATTTCAAATTCGGAATCGCTTTCTTCTCATAATTCGGAATCATTTCTTCGCGTTTGTTTTGTTTTTGCGTTTTTGTATAAATATGCGTTCGTTTTTCACGGTCCTACCGAAACGTGTCTTAGCGGTCTCCTGGGGGACCGCGAACCCCAGTTTGAGATCCGCTGGTTTAACGATTGCGTAAGTCAGAAATATTGAAATAAAAAAATGGTGAATTGCAGAATTATTGATGTAAGAACATTGATGCTACAGAATTTTTGATTTAAACAGGAATCTACCTATTATTATGGACTTACTGTTCTGTATATTCAACTATTTTTATTTATTTTTCAGGGTTCTTTGACCTTACAATTTCGCCTCAGTAAAATAGCGCAGACAATTAAATTCAGTTAAATATTAAGTCCTAAATAAGTGGAAATTAAAAAACCAAACTTTTAGCGGAACTGCTTCTCAAATTACTGAATTGCAGAATTTGTGTTGCAAATTCGGGTGTCTAATTTTCCTTACTCCCTAAATGTTGGGAAAATCTCCGAACATTTTTTTACGTTATCTGAATGTACATTTTTAATTCATAGAAATCGCAATCCGGTACGGATACGCGAAAAACAAAAAAGTTAATGTTGGTATTACTCACATTTGTATTACCTTTAAGGTAAAAAGACGCTGGAAAATGTATTTCTACTGTGTAATGTGACTAATAAAAAAAAGATGATATCATAATCGTTATGCAGGTACCTACTTAATAATTGCTCAAACAAAGCGAGTTTCTAACAATTTAGAGTTTAGGTATAGGTAAGGTTGATGTATATGTTTATTATAAGCGATGAATTAGTCGCTGGATGCAAGGCTTTGTAGAGACATGTATGAGTATTCTCTAACTCTAAGCAAATATACATTACACATCCATGGAAAAGTGTTTTAAACGAAAAAAGTTTTACAAGACAGAACACAAAAAAATTAACTTTTTAAGTTTTCAATAACAGAATTGTAATAGGGACTTAATATTTTTTTATAAACATTGAATTGATAGGTACACTTATGAACGGAATAAATGTGTCTATTCTCAGAATAGGTCGAAATCCGACTGTCCGCCTGCAGGCGGCTATACCTACTGGTCGTTGCACGGCCGACAGTGGACACTGCGCGGCTATTAGTAGGTAGGTACTTATCTGCGATTAACTATCGCCCATTGCCTGCTACTTTTCGCGATTGGGTTATTTTTCAAACTGGTAATGGCAAACTACGCACTGCATACTGTATTTTTTAAGCAATCATAATATAGATGATCCGTCGCCGTGTATGCTTTCGAGATTGACACATTTCCGACCGAATGCAGGTAGGTACATTTTAATCTAGAAAATAATAAAAATTACTTACTTTGTTTCCGCCACTTTAATAGATAAAATACCAACATGTTTCGAGAACAGTTCTCATCTTCGGGTTAATAAGTACAATATAATAACTAGTATCTATTTACCTATACTGGTTATCCTGAAGTTGAGAACATTGTTCTCGAAACATGTTGATATTGTATGTATTAATAAAGTGGTGAAAAGAAAGTAATTGTGATTCTATTTAATTTAATTAATGTCATCACAAAGTTTAAATCTTCTCTCAGAAGAACAACTGTTCTTCGAAAAGTTAAAAACATAATTGCCGTCAGAAAAAATAAAATTGACGTAACAAAATAAAAATTTCGATGTCGAATGTTAAATAATGTGCAGATATTTATAATAGGACCGTGCATTACTTCAAACGTAATATTTGATTAATTTTTGAAACTGACAGTGGAAAAAATGCATTAGGATCAAGATTTAGCGCAATCATAATATAATGTAGACCAGCAGTTAAGGTACAGATACACATGCCACTTAGTGGCATGCTCATAGATCAACCGGCGGTTGTATGGCTAGTGGCATGCTCGTTACTAGCAATGTGCGTAGGTACACACATGTCACTAATAAGCAAGGCCTAGAGAAGGTCGATACTGCACATGCTCACGTGCCACTAAATAAGCATGTGTGTCTGAGGCTTTAAGCAATCTGTTATCGCCGATTGCTTGCTGCTAGGCCCTGCGGGAAGGTGTCTATTTGCTTGCTGCTCGACAGTGCGGTCGACTATGGTGGCCGATTCGCGGCTGATAATGACCGCTGCGTGGCCATTGATGTCTACAATTGACTGCCGCCGATGTTAGATGCCAATGGTCGACCCAACGGGCGGCTATGGTGGGCGAATCGCAGTGCGCGGTGTCTGCTTGCTGCAAGGCCATATTGTCGGATATGGCGGGCGATTCGCGGCCGGAGATACTGCGCGGATATTGATGTCGGACAGATCTTGAGGGCGATTATCAAATCAAAATATAATAAACACCATAATTTATACACAACGTTTTATTACACTGATTTGAGTTAAGTATTATATACGTTAGCCTATTTCGATGAGCACAACCATCATCTTGAAAGGCAATATTAGAACTAATTGTTAATCAATATGGCCGACAAGAAAGTAAAGGGAGGACAGAGGGGAAGGGGTAGTTATTTATTGACACATACAACAGTAATTAATTTTTACATACATTTAGGTATAGGTACTTATTTTAGCAATGGGGATGACCTAGGTATTTGAATGTTTATTAAGTTATTTTTATTTTTATTGCTCCATTAATTTCTAGTATTTCTAGAGCATCCAGTTTACGACCCTTTGCCTCTAGATGTAGGACCCTAACATTGTGATCATGCTCAATGCAATGGTCCGCCATCTCAGAGTAACCGGATAGTCCCCTGAATGCGGATTTGCGTATTTTCGATTGATTTTTTTATTATTTAATAGATACCTAGGTAAATACATTTTTTTACAGTAAAGATAGAGACAGTTTTTTGCAATAGTATTTCTCTTCTACATTAGTAATGTAACTCGTGAGTAGGAGAGGAGTATCATTATTTTTTAAATATATTAAATAGTAAACGGTACATACCATGTACCAGGCGTATGCAGTGGGAAAATTGAAGCATGATTTTTTTGTATATTTTGGAAAAAGATAGAAATAAAATATTTATGCAACAGATTTTTATAATATACCAAAATATGAATATACGTTGTATTGCGATTTTTTTTCCAAATAAATTGGTTACGTAAAAGCCATGCTACGATGCTCCCACTGCATGCCCCTGCTATGTATCTATATACAGGGTTACTTGTAAAACATTAATAACCTCGCAGGACTATATTCCTGCCTTGTTTATGAGTCGAAAATGTTCAACCTATTATGAATAGTTATATATTATTATATATTATCAATAGTTAAGGAGATATGCGACATCAAAGTTTGCATTTTTTTTCAATATTTCTGACTTATTTTTTGTACAATATTGGACTATCATTACAGTAACTTATATCGAATATGAAAAATTCATTCCCTTTAATACAAGTCAAACAAAAAATAAAAACCTTCGAATTCCATTTGAAAAACATTCCAATTGGAATTTTTTCTGGGTTTTTATCATTTTATTTAACTTGTATTGAAACGAATGAATTTTTCATATTCGATATAAGTTACTGTAATAACAGTGAAATAAACTACTTAACAATAAGCATAAAATTAAAAAATGAATATAGTAAAGAGAAAAATAGAATAATATTTTAAGCAAAAATAATAACAGTGTGCAGTTTCGCACTTTGTTTGTTTTTTTTTAAGCTGGCAATGGAAAAGTACCTACAATACTTACGCCATTTGTAGCCTTTGTAGCGCAATCATTATATAGATGCTACAATTATTGTAAAAAATAGTATAGTAGGTATGTATATTGTATTATATATTAAAATAGAATTTAAATGTTAATATGCATTAATAATGAAATATATAGGTAATATAGTAAAAAAAATCTCGACTGTAAAATGTAAAATATTAGTCAATATACAATATGTGGGGAATAAAGGTAAAGGCAGCAATATCCAAAAAATTTAAAAAATGTTTTGAATGCAGTCAGTCACCGATAATTACTAATTTAGAATGTACTGAATTCTAGATTTAATG
The DNA here is from genome assembly GCA_016648135.1 of Agrypnia vestita. Taxonomy (NCBI): domain Eukaryota; kingdom Metazoa; phylum Arthropoda; class Insecta; order Trichoptera; family Phryganeidae; genus Agrypnia; species Agrypnia vestita. The sequence goes on from JADDOH010008169.1 coordinate 78,860, forward strand.
TATCTTTACCTTCCAAAATCATGTTTATATGTATAAGGGTTTTTTTTTTCGTAGTTCTCTGGGTCTAATATTCAGAAGATACAAAGAGTAAAAATGTTAAACTGATTCTGTGGCCAGTGACAAAAGAAATTTTTTTTAATAGGAGGATATTTTTAAATCAGGAATGCGAACCGAAAATAATTAGTATTTCAAATTATAATGATACAGTTTCATGTTCTAAGTGACAAATTCAAAATTGAATACATAGATTTAATATTACCTGTGCGATTTGTATCTATGGCTGATAAAAATTGTTTTCATAAGAAAATATTGTTAATGGTGTATCCAGTAATGGAGAGAAAAGTGTACAACGATCCATCTATTATATTAAGATCTCCATTTTATAATAGGCATTATAGGCAATAGTAATCTTTTTACTCCCTTTATATTCGTGGCGTCTGCTTGCTTGCTTGCCGTTGAAAATTTTTTGGATCGATTTTTGACTCTTTTTCTTCCGTAATCCAATCGAGCTGAAACTTTGCAAGCAGACTCGTGGCGACGATCAAGAAGATATATCAAATTTTAATAATTATAGTATAATTTTGGATTTTTAGAAATTTTAATGGTTTTTTCAAATTGGAATCATTCCAAAAGTTTAATTAACAACGGCGGCCTGATAACGTCACGGAATATTTAAAATTTGAATACTCCGTCGGTAGGTATAATAGGTACTTCACTACGAATTTCGAAAATTTATGACAATTGGTTCACAGATGAGACAGCACACTTCGTTTTTTTTTGGGAAGAAATCAAATAATAAAGAGATATTTTTAGAGATTTTTGATATAGATATTTGTCTAGACATGTTTCATTTTCAGGCCCGGTTGTTTTAAGTTCGATCAAAGTAAGCGTTCTTTTAAAGCATGGATTTTTACGTTCTCCACCAATCAGACGATCCGTTTTTGTAAAAATCTATGCTTTGATCGACCGCTTACTTTGATCCAACTTGAAACAACTGGCCCTAAGTCAATCAATTATTACATGATGGTAAACTTAATTTACAAAGAAAGGGAGTAAAATTAAAATTTGGTTTTTATTGTTTAATTTTTTTGATAAATAAAACATTGTTAAATATATCATCATTCTTTATTAAATAATCCCAGTTTTATATATACAAAAGTGCAATACCCACAGTTAATATATTATTTACATAATAATATATTGGAATATTTAAAATTTACCTATTTATATACAATAAATGTTGACAATGTGTTCGTACACAGTATGTTAACAATATCACTGTGATCAATTTGGAAAAAAATACGTAATTGTGACTACCCTCATTTTATATCCTCTGTCTGGTGGCATGTGTGTATGGACGGGACTTTGATCTCTCATTTCAAAGATTCATCAGTATTTCCGTTTGCGTCATTCAACTATGTACTGTCCTGTACGCAGTTTTAAAATCCCATCTTTGTACACGCACCATAAGATTATAATACATACTCAAATATACATATATGTACCTTGTACCTGTATTATATTAAAATTAAGCTTATCTCTGTACAAGAAAAGTAAAAACATTGAAAGTACACAAGTTAACGAATATGGTCAGTGAAAATCATTAATTGCTTTTTTACTTATGTCTTTTTTAGATGAGATTAATAGGATTGCAATTTGAATTAAAAACAGGCAGATCGATGAGATTGAAAATTATGCTTTTGCTTAAATGAACAAACAAAAAAATTAAAGTCTCGGCTGCCTTAAAACCTCAAACAGTTAAGTCGAAAGAGAAGTGGAAGCTAGCGAGAGGGTCTAATCAATAAATAAAGCCTTATTTTACTTATAACTGTGTAAAACAGCCGAGGTAGGGAGGGAAATTTCTTCGTTTAACCATCTGTTAATCTGTCATAAAAATGTGGACAGGTGACATGTCTTGCGCATGAATAGGAGACCAAACCAACAAATATTTGCTTCACACGACAGCACTTTTGAATTCTGCAAGAATCACTTTACTTTTAAATAGTATGTATCAGTTTGAATTGAAATTAAAATAAGATTTCTGGATCTATATAAGAAGATATTACTCATTTTGATTATCAACTTTAATATAAATAAAAATGTTTAAAATAAATTTTAACACACAATTCTATTAATACATATTAATTGTGACAATTTATTCAAGACAGTCTCAAATCTCCTCTAGAGGAAATGTTTGCGATGCAGATCTGTGGAAAATATTACCAGCAGTGAAGAACTGTTGCGAAAAAATTATAACACAATACATATATCCATTTAGAACCAAAATCAATTTAGTATGCAACTGCACATTGTTTTATTTTATCTGTAATAAAACTAAATGCAGTTATTACAGATAATACATATACATATTATAATAAATTAGATTTTACATGCAGCTCATAAAAATTGCTCATAAAAAAACAAAAGATAATAATATGAAATAAATGTTCAATTGATAAAAAACTAAATTTTCTTTCAAAAAAAATATGTATACATTAAACCAAATAATTGAAAAAGAAATTTTGAAAAATTTATAGTCATTTTTACCTACTTCAAATCAACATGTTTTTTTGGTTAAATCTTAGATCTAATCGTACAACCAGAAATATTTAACACCCACGCAAAAGATAAGAAAGGTTTTATAAATAGAGTGAGTTTGAGATTTTTTATAATTTCTTGAACCCGGTAGTGACAAATATACTATTCGTAATAATAAATTATTCAGGCGTAATAAAGAATGTAACATAAGTTTACAATATCAAATCACACGTGATAATGTACAAGCTCAATCAACAAAGAAATAAAGAAATATGCAGTACATTTATTATTTGTACATACATACAAATTAGCCAACAGAGAATGGCCAAAATAAAATGTATTGCTACGCTCAATTTGATATATTTATTCAAAAATTAAATCTAGGAGGACTGGGTCTATTTGAAATCCATACACAATGTGATATGGTCATCTCATTCAGCATAGAAATCAGAAAACAGATGTTAAAATCCATAATAGAGATGTTAAATTCATATTATTCTCATCTTGCATGTGTGTGTAGTCATAAGCTATGAACTGAAGATTAACTAATTTTTTAGATTACAAAAAACTTATATTGAATTTTCTTTTTAAGTCTATCTATATATATTATAACAATAGGTTCTGAAAATCTATTACATAACAGTAAAATGTTATGAATTCAGCTTAGGATTAAATATTACAACTAGAAAACTCATATCTATCCCATCAATTACTTGTACCTTATCTCGATGTGTTTATTTCGTGTATAGATTTTGAAAGAAAATAAATAATAATAGAGAATTTTTTGGTTAATGAACTAAATATGTATAAAGGTTGATGAAACCGATTTAAAAAAAATTAAGTAGTCAGCTCTGATATTTGTACTTTTCAAATTAAATAGTTGTAAATATATGCCTAGTAAAGTTGTTGGTAAAGCTATAAGGAAAAAATGCTGCAAGTTATAAAATAATAATAAATAAATACTTAAATGACAGCATCTATAAACTTTGCAAAATATATACAGAGAACTTTAAAACAATAAAGTAACAAGTCATAATTGTAAAGTAATAATTTTTTGCCCACATATTTCACTTGAGAAAGCTCTAGCTAGACTTATACACACATGTAAAGTATGCTAAAACAAAACATATTAAACATAGAAAAGACTAAACTTTGTTGATGTTTTACATTCTACATTTTAGATAGTACTTGAATAGAGTTGTAAAGCAATCAGCAGTTGTGTTTAATATTTAATGAGTTTATTCATAATATCTATATCTTAACACTCTGTGATTCGCTTTAAATATGTATTATTAATAAGGAAGTACATATTTAGGAATGTTTGTATTAGAGCAGTAGTTCCCAACCTTTTTGGTGTCGCAGCACACAATTCAAATTATAACATTATCGCAGTACACTAAAGAATACTCGGTGGGATCTCTATGATCCGGCCCCTATTTAACCTAGAATCCTTTGTAAATCGACAAACAATTTTAACGAAATAATGGAACGCATTGCCTTTGTTAACAAAATGTGTCGTTATAGAAAAGTTATGGCCTGATATTGTTACGACTCAATACATACAATACAACATAATACAACTCAACCAAATGCACTCTAGAGGTCAAAGTTATGACCTGATATTGTTGACTCAATACAATACAACTCGACCAAATGCACTCCAGAGGTCAAAGTTAGAGCAGAAAATTTGCATCAATTGTATTCCAAGATCAATGGAGAAGAAAATGCATTTCAACAATTATTGGATGATGAAATTATAAATCAAGCTTGTAGTCCTTACGATATGTAAGAACAAGACATTGATGATAGGTTGGTTACAAGTACTCCATGGGTTTCATCAGAAAATGCCATTAAGAGTTTTCAATTGTGTTAAAACTGGGTTGAAAAGAATGGTGCGAACTATAAAAAACTTCTCCTTCTCAGTAGAATGAGAGACAAAGCAATCACACCACTTTCACATGAACTTGCAACCAAAAATGGATGCTTTATCTAAAGAAGTATCTAGGGACATATTGTTATATGTATGTTATTTACATACATACTTTCATAAATATAAGGGGTTAGTGTCAGCATTCTATAGTCTGCAAAATCGGATAACGCGACAAAGGTTTTGTTGGATAACTGAGACTCCACTGTACTGAACTATTTTTTAAACTTTTTGACCGACATGACTTGCATATTTCAGCTGATAAACATATACATAACTAATGTACAGTAAAAATGTACTGCCCACCTTTCTCATTGAAAAAACTGACAAAAGCGGACAAATAAGTTAATTTTTTATACAGAACCAAACTTCAAACAGCCCTTTTGTAAAATATATTTTTTGTAAATGCCTTAGTTTACATAGAAACTGTCAATATTATCAGTTAAGTTTCAAAGCAGAGATCATTTAAATTCAACTGATAGAAGTTGGGAACCACTGCATTAGTGAATAAATAATCATAGTACATATTACTTAAAGTGAAAGGCATTTAACTCATTCTAGAACTTATTAAATTGAGAATATATAATGCTAGGTAGTACTAGTTACATCGAAACATCAAATGTGTGATGGAAAAAGCAGAAGAAATAAAGTATCTATAGTAGGCCAACGAGCTAAAGGCGAGCGGTGAGAGGGGTCTCATCCCCCCGCGCGTCTCTCTACCTGCTCTCTTTAGTGCTGTACATGCCTGCATCGATTCCATGAATTCTAGAGGGCTTAGTGATTCATACCACTATTTATCACCACGCACATCTAGTGTTCCTTCATATTTCTTATGCTCGCCTTCAGTTCGTTGGCCGACTATACACAGTATAATATCAGCATTAATAAACTTCACTACAATAATTGCGCCAAGACTAGAACTGGAATCCTGAAACGAAACCTCGTAATTACACATGCCATTTAATTAAGTTATTACAGGTAGAAGTCCTCTGAGAGGAAACAACAATAATAAACTCATAAACGTGGAATGGCCCATGACATTGGCCTCAGATTTATAGTCAACTGAACACATTCCAAAACCTGAGTTGATTTTAGTTGAGATTCGTTAATACTAATTTCACATTCTTGTTCTAAACCATATTGATCATAAAATTCTTTGTCTTTTTCATTTGATATGTAGTATATATTTTTCAACTGAACAAAAAATATAATAAATAGTTCATAACAAACTTAAAAAAATATTTATTGAGTAAAAATATAATTTAACTTTCCGAGAAAGACTTTATATTGCATAAAAGAAACATTTTACATATAAATGTGATAGTTTTTCTGATTTGTGAGTTAAAATGCCAATTTCAAACATTTCACTAAACCAATGTGAAGGAAGCACTTGAAAGCAAAGGCCAAACAATATACGAGAACTTATAAACTTATTTTTTAACTGATGGTGTGTGACTTAAAAATGCTACAAGTCATAATTATTTGACACAACAATCTGTGTGTTAAAAGGCGTATAAAAATGATTTTTTTTATTAAATTATTAAATATATAAAATCATGTCTGAGGAGAACCATTCAATATACATAATACATTAATTAGCAATTATCTAATTCATAAATTTTATTTTTTAACATTTTAAATTTGCTGATCAATTTCTTATACATCAGCTTCCAGTCCTGCTCTTGAAATATATTACAAGGTCATCACAGTCATATTCTTTTGAACAAATGCAACGCCTGTAGCACGCTGACATTTTGAAAAAGTAAGCATGGAACACAATTCCGTATCAAAGACAATTTATGTATCATAATAGAGTATAATTCTCAGATTTAGTAGATTGCCTAAAATTTTTTACATTAGAAGTGAGAATGTTTGCGTTCCAAATTTGAGACAATGTTTGAATGGCCGCGTGGAAAGACAGTAAAACGGGATGGTCTGGAGGGAGTTTTGTGGTGTTCAAGCTGCCCAGAGCGATGGCCACG